>CALNXI010002782.1:0-30452 GCA_942486025.1 Porites evermanni
CTAATAATCACCAAAAACTCTCAAAAACTCATCGTTCCAAGAACTTAAGGATGAGTGATTTATTTTTAACATCGAATGACATTTTGACGAGATTTTCCAGGAAAGGTGCTCACGTATAACACAAACAAGGCGTTTAACTGTAATCCCCCCTTAATTCTGCAGCCGGACCTATTTACAATCAGTTGAAACGCCTAAACAAAGACACCTATAGCTGGGTGACGAGCCCCTGGATTCCTAAGAGCTTTGTGAAAACTAAGAAAGAGGCAGCCTTTCAAAAATAGATGAGATATTATTATAAGGCTTATAATTGCCGACAACGACGGCTACGAGAACGACAAAAATAAAAAAACTGGGCCGAATATTTAAACAAAGTTTAGGTTAGACCTGGTTTTTGACTAAATCGAGGTTTAGGCAAGGCCTCCAAAGACCACGGCTTGGCGTGGTCTGAATTGTATTATTTAAATGCAGTCGAGCAGCATTCCACGGAGACCACGTCTAAGTGTGGTTTAACCGGCTTCCTAATGTTTTCCACAAACCGCGTGTTCAGAATTTTGACGAAGCGAGAGGAAAAAAAAAAGGCGTCAAAATATCGAAATGCAAATTTTAGCGAAGAAAAACTTCTACTTGCAGAGCTCGAGAAAAAGTATCCCTATATGTCAGCTTTAAAAAATAATGTCATCGTTGGAAAAAAATTTGGAAAGTTTCAAAGGCGGAAATGCTGATGGTAACAAGCGCGATATGAAAGCAATTCAGGGATGTTGGAAGCGCATGAAACTGCAAACCAAAAAGGAATTTGATGCGCAATGGAGGGAAAGGAAGAGGACAGGTGGTGGTAAAGCCCCTGCCTCACCAAATGCTATTAGTAAGCTGGTTGCTGACGTTATTCCAGCGTCCGGACAACAGCCCTGTGATTGATGACACTGATGAACCCGTACCAAGTGTCCAATGCAGTATGCCGAGTACCAGCTTAAGCCAGGACAGAAAACGAACAGCAAAGCGAAAGAGAAAGGTGAAAGTATCCGTTGTCGTGTAAACGAATTTGCAGTTTTCAATTATCCTCTTTTTTTATTTATTTATTTCCTGACAATTTGCAAAATAAATAATTTGAAATATATTTTTTTAAAATAGCGTCAGAGATGCATGTGAACAAGAAGACCAAAAAGGTGACGATCCATTCCTAATCTTAGCCAGAAAGGAAAACGAAGCGAAAATGAGGATTCTTCAATTAAAAGAGTGGAAACTTACGCATGCAAATGAGAATAGGTCTCCCCCCAGATTTGTAATAAGAAAATGAAGATGTGTATCATTAGTAGCTGGTGTGTGAAATTCCATGCTGAAACTGAACTACTTGTAATAAAATATTGTATAATATGACAAAATAAACAAATTAAGTTAAGGTAAATTACAGTTCCTTTTATTCCTGTTAACAGTTTAGGATAGCCATTTTTGTAGAGACAAATTAACACGACGCCAGTGTCAATATTGCCGAAAGCAGGGCCAAAAGCGATTGTTTTGGGGACAGCCGGCTTAACCAAGTTGCAACTTTTCTACTGAGAGAAGTCTTCCTTTCCCTGCCCTTACTTATACATGTATGTCAGGTGCCTAAGTAAAATAGCGGCTGATAATTATCTGGCGTTTAGCGTTTCAATTTGCGTCTGCAGCTCCGGAAGGTTCAGTTCAGGTTCATCGTAATCATCATCCCAATCCACGTCATTCATTTCAATTTCTCTCTTCATTATTGTGAAATTGTGCAAAGCCCCAACGACTACAATGATAACAAGAGACTTTCCAAGACGGTTACGCAACCCTACACACTTCCTACAGCGCCTCTTCAGAATTTCAAAGCACCTCTCTATAACAGTTCTGCTACGTTTTTGAGCATCATTATAACGCACTTCTGCTTCTGGGTTCAGAAGGGGGGTTATGAGGTAGGATCTTCATGCATATCCGCTGTCACCAACAACGAGGCCATTGATGGATCCATTTCGAAATTGTTCAGCAATTGTGCTATTGTCAAAAATGCGTTAGTCATGAGTAGCTATGAAAGCTTTACTGTCACAGACAGCTTGAACGTATTCATCACCGCGCGCCGCCGTCGTCGTTGCTCAAGCAAGAGAACGTCAAAACACAATCATATACAGTGAGACCCGGTTAATACGGAAACCAAAGGGACATGTTTTACTTCTCGTTTTATCCGGAGCGGGATCTAAGAAAAAAACGTCGCGGATACATTTTTTTAACGAGAAAACGTTGCTTAATTTCTTAACAGTGACTGTGGCAAGTTCATCATAAGAAGCCTTACGATCAATTGTTATAGTCTCAGACTAAAACGTAGCCTGAAATTCATCCGATTGCTTCGAGTCGTTTTCTCCTCTCAACAACTTACGTTACTGAGGGTATTCTCTTGTTCGTTCCCCTTCAAAACAAGGGTGATATCTTTTTCTCTCTTTTTATAGTTAGCACAACGGTGAATTCTTCTTCCATCTTTTGCCGCTCTTCCATAGGAGCCACGTCGCAAATATCCATGGCTAGTTGCATTTGAGGCTCCTCTTCGGAAAACACTTCATCCATTTCATAGTCAGCACTAGTAGTCTCCAGACGGGTACACGCAAGACTTTGCGGTTCCTCTTCAGCAAACACTTCATCCATTTCATAGTCAGCGCTAGTCTCCAGAGAGGTACACGCAAGACTTTGAGGCTCCTCTTGATAACTCATTACATGGTCCGGCTCCATGGTCTAAACAAGACTTTGTGAAGTTTGGACTGTGTGCTCTCTTGTATAACCCATACTATATGACGTCATTAAAAAAAACAATAAATTTGTACGCGCTGTTATCAAAAACGAAGAGGAATACATCTGTATACCGTCGCTGTAGAAAAAAAAGGGTAAGCCGTCTCTGAAAAAATAAACGAAGAAGAGTATACTAGCTCTGTAAAAAAGACGGAAGAAAGTGGTTCAGTAGTTAAAACGTTCGAACAAAGGAGTACAAGGCATAATAGGGAAACTGCCCACCAGATGCAAAGTTCTGGGACCGGTCTTACCATTTTCCCTGCCTCGACTCGTCTGATGTGTGAATCAGTCCGTCAGTCAGTCAGATTAAAAGGTGGCATCGGCTCGGACACACTAGTAGATTGTGAAACCGCGAAACCCGAGAACAAGTCTGAGGGGGCCTGGCCTCTGTAAGGGGCCAAGTAAACGCAGGAGTCCAAGGCATGATTGGGAAATTGCCCACCAGAAGCAAAGTTCTGGGACCGGTCTTACCATTTTCCCTGCCTAGACTCGTCCGATGTGTGAATCAGTAAGTAAGTTAGTCGCATTAAACTAAAGGTCACGAAAAAACCAATGAAAACTGCACTTGCATCTCTTACTCTTTCCAAGCACGGATCTTCTGCATTCTGTACATCACCTTTAATCTCTTCGCCGAAATATCTCTAAATTTCGTCATCCTCTTGAATCTGTTCGCCAGAAGTTGCGGTTCCTTCTTCATTCAATGCCATCATAGTCATGCAAAGATCCGACCAACCACCCGAGGAAACGAGCGCATTACATAATTGTGTATGCCTCGTTCTGAAGGCGAAGATCTAAAATAAGCAATCCGAGGAAAGATCGCCCTACACACGGTGTATGCCTCGTTCTATAAGCAAAGATCCGACATAATCCACCCGAGGAAATAAAGTGCTACACACGGTGTGCTCCTTGTTCTATAAGCAAAAATGGGCCATAACCCACCCGAGGAAATAAAGCGTTACACACGGTGTATACCTTGTTCTATAAGCAAAAATCGGACATAAGTCACCCGAGGAAATAAAGCGCTACACACGGTGTGTGCCTTGTTCTATAAGCAAAAATCAGACATAAGTCACCGAAGGAAATAAAGAGCTACACAAGGTGTGTGCCTTGTTCTATAAGCAAAAATCGGACATAATCCACCCGAGGAAATAAATCGCTACACACGGTGTGTGCCTTGTTCTATAAGCAAAAATCGGACATAAGTCACCCAAGGAAATAAAGAGCTACACACGGTGTGTGCCTTGTTCTATGAGCAACAATCGGACATAATCCACCCGAGGAAATAAATCGCTACACAAGGTGTGTCCCTTGTTCTATAAGCAAAAATAGGCCATAATCCACCCAAGGAAATAAAGCGATAAACACGGTGTGTGCCTTGCTCTATAAGCAAAAATGGGCCATAATCCACAAAAGGAAATAAAGCGCTTTACACTGTATATCCCTAGTTCTATAAGCAAAATTAAGACATAAGTCACCCGAGGAAATAACGCAACAAACGGTGTCTGTCTTGTTCTATAAGCGCACATCGGCCATAAGTCACCCGAGGAAATAAAGCACTACACACGCTGAGTGCCTTGTTCTATAACCAAAAATCAGACATAATCCACCCGAGGAAATAAAGCGCTAAACACTGTGTGTGTCTAGTTCTATCGGCAAAAATCGAACTTAAGTCACCCGAGGAAATAACGCGCTAAACACGGTCTGTGACTTCTTCTATAAGAGAAAATCGGACATAATCCACAAGAGGAAATAAAGCGCTACACACGGTGTGTGCCTTGTTCTATAAGCAAAAATCGGACAAAATCCACCCGAGGAAATAAAGAGCTACACACAGTGTGTGCCTTGTTCTATAAGCAAAAATCAGACATAATCCACCCGAGGAAATAAACAGCAAAACACGGTGTGTGCCTTGTTCTATAAGCAAAAATCGAAAAAAAACCACCCGAGGAAAAAAAGCGCTACACACGGTGTGTGCCTTGTTCTAAAAGCAATAATCAGACAAAATCCACCCAACGAAATAAAGCGCTACACACGGTGTGTGCCTTGTTCTACAAGCAAAAATCGGACATAATCCACAAGAGGAAATAAATGGCTAAACACGGTGTGTGCCTTGTTCTATAAGCAAAAATCGGACATAATCCACTCGAGTAAATAAAGAGCTACACACGGTGAGTGTCTTGTTCTGTAAGCAAAAATCAGACAAAATCCACCCGAGGAAATAAAGAGCTAAACACAGTGTGTGCCTTGTTCTGTAAGCAAAAATCAGACAAAATCAACCCGAGGAAATAAACAGCAAAACACGGTGTGTGCCTTGTTCTATAAGCAAAAATCGGACAAAAACCACCCGAGGAAAAAAAGCGCTACCACGGTGAGTGCCTTGTTCTATAAGCAAAAATCGGACATAATCTACCCGAGGAAATAAAGAGCTACACACGGTGTGTGACTTGTTCTATAAGCAAAAATTAGACAAAATCCACCCGAGGAAATAAAGAGCTACACACGGTGAGTGACTTGTTCTATAAGCAAAAATTAGACAAAATCCACCCAAGGAAAAAAAGCGCTACCACGGTGTATGCCTTGTTCTATAAGCAAAAATCGGACATAATCTACCAGAGGAAATAAAGAGCTACACACGGTGTGTGACTTGTTCTATTAGCAAAAATTAGACAAAATCCACCCGAGGAAATAAAGACCTACACACGGTGTCTGACTTTTTTTATAAGCAAAAATTAGACAAAATCCACCCGAGGAAATAAAGCGCTACACACAGTGTGTGCCTTGTTCTATGAGCAAAAATTGGAAATAAATCAGCCGAGGAAATAAAGCGCTAAACACGGTGTGTGCCTTGTTCTATAAGTAAAAATCCGACATAAGTCACTCGAGGAAATAAAGCACTACACACGGTGTGTGCCTTGTTCTATAAGCAATATTCGGACATAATCCACCCGAGGAAATAAAGCGCTCCACACGGTGTTTGCCTTGTTCTATAAGCAAAAATCGGACAAAATCCACGCGAGGAAGTAAAGCCCTAAACACGGTGTGTGCCTTGTTCTATAAGCACAAATCGGACATAATCCACCCGAGGAAATAAAGTGCTAAACACGGTGTGTGCCTTGTTCTATAAGCAAAAATCGGACAAAATGCACCCCAGGAAATAAAGAGCTACACACGGTGTGTGAGTTGTTCTATAAGCAAAAATCGAACATAAGTCACCCAAGGAAATAAAGAGCTACACACGGTGTTTGCCTTGTTCTATAAGCGAAAATTGAACATAATCCACCTGAGGAAATAAATCGCTACATACGGTGTGTGCCTTGTTCTACAAGAAAAAATCCGACATAATCCACCCGAGGAAATAAAGCGCTACACACGCTGTGTGCCTTGTTCTATAAGATAAAATCGGAAATAAGTCACCCTTGGAAATAAAGCGCTACACACCGTGTGTGTCTTGTTCTATAAGCAAAAATCGGACATAAGTCACCCGAGGAAATAAAGAGCTACACACGGTGTGTGACTTGTTCTATAAGCAAAAATTAGACAAAATCCACCCGAGGAAATAAAGAGCTACACACGGTGAGTGACTTGTTCTATAAGCAAAACTTAGACAAAATCCACCCGAGGAAATAAAGCGCTAAACACGGTGTGTGCCTTGTTCTACATGCAAAAATCGGACATAATCCACCCAAGGAAATAAAGCGCTACACACGGTGTGTGCCTTGTTCTATAAGCAAAAATCAGACAAAATCCAAAAGACGAAATAAAGAGCTACACACGATGTGTGCCTTGTTCTATAAGCAAAAATCGGACATAATCCACCCGCGAAAATAAAGCGATACACACGGTGTGTGCCTTGTTCTATAAGCAAAAATCAGACAAAACCCACCAGAGGAAATAAAGAGCTACAAAAGGTGAGTGCCTTGTTCTATAGCAAAAATCGAACAAAATCCACCCAAGGAAATAAAGAGCTACACACGGTGTGTGCCTTGTTCTATAAGCAAAAATCGGACAAAATCCACCCGAGGAAATAAAGAGCTACACACGGTTTGTGCCTTGTTCTATATGCAAAAATCGGACATAAGTCACTAGAGGAAATAAAGCGCTACACACGGTGTGTTCCTTGTTCTATAAGCAATATTCGGACATAATCCACCCGAGGAAATAAAGCGCTTGACACGGTGTATGCCTTGTTCTATAAGCAAAAATCGGACATAATCCACGCGAAGAAATAAAGCTCTAAACACGGTGTGTGCCTTGTTCTATAAGCAAAAATCGGACATAATCCACCCGAGGAAATAAAGTGCTAAACACGGTGTGTGCCTTGTTCTAAAAGCAAAAATCGGACAAAATGCACCTTAGGAAATAAAGAGCTACACAAGGTGTGTGCCTTGTTCTATAAGCAAAAATCGGACATAAGTCACTCGAGGAAATAAAGCGCTAAACACGGTGTGTTCCTTGTTCTATAAGCAATATTCGGACATAATCCACCCGAGGAAATAAAGTGCTAAACACGGTGTGTGCCTTGTTCTATAAGCAAAAATCGGACAAAATGCACCCTAGGAAATAAAGAGCTACACAAGGTGTGTGCCTTGTTCTATAAGCAAAAATCGGACATAATGCAGCCGAAGAAATAAATCGCTACATACGGTGTGTGCCTTGTTCTACAAACAAAAATCGGACATAATCCACCCGAGGAAATAAAGCGCTACACACGCTGTGTGCCTTGTTCTATAAGGAAAAGTCGGGCATAACTCACCCGAGGAAATAAAGCGCTACACACGGTGTCTGTCTTGTTCTATAAGCAAAAATAGGCCATAATCCACCCAAGGAAATAAAGCGATAAACACGGTGTGTGCCTTGTTCTATAAGCAAAAATGGGCCATAATCCACCAAAGGAAATAAGGCGCTTTACACTGTGTATCCCTAGTTCTATAAGCAAAATTAAGACATAAGTCACCCGAGGAAATAACGCAACACACGGTGTCTGTCTTGTTCTATAACCACACATCGGACATAAGTCACCCGAGGAAATAAAGCGCTACACACGCTGAGTGCCTTGTTCTATAACCAAAAATCAGACATAATCCACCCGAGGAAATAAAGCGCTAAACACTGTGTGTGTCTAGTTCTATCGGCAAAAATCGGACTTAAGTCACCCGAGGAAATAACGCGCTACACACGGTCTGTGACTTGTTCTATAAGAAAAAATCGGACATAATCCACAAGAGGAAATAAAGCGCTACACACGGTGTGTGCCTTGTTCTATAAGCAAAAATCGGACAAAATCCACCCAAGGAAATAAAGAGCTACACACGGTGTGTGCCTTGTTCTATAAGCAAAAATTGGACATAATCCACCCGAGGAAATAAACAGCAAAACACGGTGTTCGCCTTGTTCTATAAGCAAAAATCGAACAAAAACCACCCGAGGAAAAAAAGCGCTACACACGGTGTGTGCCTTGTTCTATAAGAAAAAATCGGACATAAGTCACCCGAGGAAATAAAGCGCTACACACCGTGTGTGCCTTGTTCTATAAGCAAAAATCGGACAAAATCCACCCAAGGAAAAAAAGCGCTAAACACGGTGTCTGCCTTGTTCTATAAGCAAAAATCCGACATAATCCACCCGAGGAAATAAAGCGCTACACACGCTGTGTGCCTTGTTCTATAAGATAAAATCGGAAATAAGTCACCCTTGGAAATAAAGCCCTACACACCGTGTGTGTCTTGTTCTATAAGCAAAAATCGGACATAAGTCACCCGAGGAAATAAAGAGCTACACACGGTGTGTGCCTTATTCTACAAGCAAAAATCGGACATAATCCACCCGAGGAAATAAAGCGCTACACACGGTGTGTGCCTTGTTCTATAAGCAAAAATCAGACAAAATCCACCCGAGGAAATAAAGCGTTACACACGGTGTGTGCCTTGTTCTATGAGCAAAAATCGGACATAAGTCAAACGAGGAAATAAAGCGCTAAACACGGTGTGTGCCTTGTTCTACAAGCAAAAATCGGACATAATCCACCCGGGGAAATAAAGCGATACACACGCTGTCTGCCTTGTTCTATAAGAAAAAATTGGACATAAGTCACCCGAGAAAATAAAGCGCTACACACCGTGTGTGCCTTGTTCTATAAGCAAAAATCGGACAAAATCCACCCGTGGAAATAAAGCGTTACACACGGTGTGTGCCTTGTTCTATAAGCAAAAGACGGACATAGTCCACCCGAGAAAATAAAGCGTTACACACTGTGTGTCCCTTGTTCTAAAAGCAAAAATCGGACAAAATCCACCCAAGGAAAAAAAGCGGTACACACCGTGTGTGCCTTGTTCTATAAGCAAAAATCGGACATAATGCGCCCGAGGAAATAAAGCGATACACACGCTGTGTGCCTTGTTTTATAAGCAAAAATCAGAGATAACCCACACGAGGAAATAAAGAGCTACACAAGGTGAGCGCCTTGTTCTATAGCAAAAATTGGACAAAATCCACCCGAGGAAATAAAGAGCTACACACGGTGTGTGCCTTGTTCTATAAGCAAAAATCGGACATAAGTCACAAGAGGAAAAAAAGAGCTAAACACGGTGTGTGCCTTGTTCTATAAGCAAAAATCGGACAAAATCCACCCGAGGAAATAAAGCGCTACACACGGTGTGTGGCTTGTTCTACAAGCAAAAATCGGATATAATCCACCCAAAGAAATAAAGCGCTAAACACGGCGTGTGCTTGTTCAATGAGCAAAACTTGGACAAAATCCACCCGAGGAAATAAAGAGCTACACACGGTGTTTGCCTTGTTCTATAAGCAAAAATCGGACATAATCCACCCGAGGAAATAAAGAGCTAAACACGGTGTGTGCCTTGTTCTATAAGCAAAAATTGGAAATAAGTCAGCCGAGGAAATAAAGAGCTACACACGATGTGTGCCTTGTTCTATAAGCAAAAATCGGACATAACTCATCCGAGGAAATAAAGCGCTACACACGGTGTGTGCCTTGTTCTATAAGCAAAAATCAGACAAAATCCACCCGAGGAAATAAAGACCTACACACGGTTTGTGACTTTTTCTATAAGCAAAAATTAGACAAAATCCACCCGAGGAAATAAAGCTCTATACAGGGTGTGTGCCTTGTTCTACAAGCAAAAATCGGACATAATCCACCCGAGGAAATAAAGCGCTACACACGGTGTGTGCCTTGTTCTATAAGCAAAAATCAGACAAAATCCCCCCCCCCGGAAATAAAGCGCTACACACGGTTTGTGACTTTTTCTATAAGCAAAAATTAGACAAAATCCACCCGAGGAAATAAAGCGCTACACACAGTGTGTGCCTTGTTCTATGAGCAAAAATTGGACATAAGTCAGCCGAGGAAATAAAGCGCAAAACACGGTGTGTGCCTTGTTCTATAAGCAAAAATCGGACATAAGTCACTCGAGGAAATAAAGCGCTACACACGGTGTTTTCCTTGTTCCATAAGCAATATTCGGACATAATCCACCCGAGGAAATAAAGCGCTCCACACGGTGTTTGCCTTGTTCTATCACCAAAAATCGGACATAATCCACCCGAGGAAATAAAGTGCTAAACACGGTGTGTTCCTTGTTCTATAAGCAAAAATCGGACAAAATGCACCCCAGGAAATAAAGAGCTACACATGGTGTGTGAGTTGTTCTATAAGGAAAACTCGAACATAAGTCACCCAAGGAAATAAAGAGCTACACACGGTGTTTGCCTTGTTCTATAAGCGAAAATTGAACATAATCCACGCGAAAAAATAAATCGCTACATACGGTGTGTGCCTTGTTCTACAAGCAAAAATCGGACATAATCGACCCGAGGAAATAAAGCGCTACACACGCTGTGTGCCTTGTTCTATAAGAAAAAATCGGAGATAAGTCACCCGAGGAAATAAAGCGCTACACACGGTGTGTGTCTTGTACTATTAGCAAAAATCGGACATAAGTCACCCGAGAAAATAAAGAGCTACACACGGTGTGTGCCTTGTTCTATAAGCAAAAATCGGACATAATCCACCCGAGGAAATAAATCGCTACATACGGTGTGTGCCTTGTTCTACAAGCAAAAATCGGACATAATCCACCTGAGGAAATAAAGCGGTAAACACGGTTTCTCCCTTGTTCTATAAGCAAAAACCGGACATAATCCACCCGAGGAAATAAAGCGCTACACACGGTGTGTGGCTTGTTCTATAAGCAAAAATCAGACAAAACCCACCCGAGGAAATAAAGCGCTACACACTGTGTGTGGTTTGTTCTATAAGAAACAAAACCGGACATAAGTCACCCGAAGAAATAAAGCGCTACACACGGTGTGTGCCTTGTTCTATAAGCAAAAATCGGTCATAATCCACCCGAGGAAATAAAGAGCTACACACGGTGTGTGCCTTGTTCTATAAGCAAAAATCGGACATAACTCACCTGAGGAAATAAAGCGCTACACACGGTGTGTGCCTTGTTCTATAAGCGAAGATCTGACATAACTGAGCGACAGGAAGAAACTACTCGCTACGCAGGTTGTGTCTTTCCTTCTATAAGCGAAGATCTGATATAACTGAACGACACGAAGAAACTACGCGCTACGCACGGTGTGTCTTTCCTTCTATAAGCGAAGATCTAACATAACTGAGCGGCCCGAAGAAACTACGCGCTACGCACGGTGTGTGCCTCCTTCTATAAGCGAAGATCTGACATAACTGAAGGGCCTTTAGAACTACGTGCTATGCACTTTGTGTGCCTCCTTCTATAACCGAAGATCAGACATAACTGAGAAGAAGGTGACCTGAAGAAACTACGCTCTACGCACGGTGTGTATTTTCTCCTATAAGCGAAGATTTGATATAACTGAGCGACACAAAGAAACTACGCGCTACGCAGGTTGTGTCTTTCTTTCTATAAGCGAAGATCTGACATAACTGAGCGACACGAAGAATCTACGCGCTACGCAGGTTGTGTATCTTCTTCTATAAGCGAAGATATGACATAACTGAGCGACACGAAGAAACTACGCGCTACACAGGTTGTGTCTTTCCTTCTATAAGCGAAGATCTGACATAACTGAGCGACACGAAGAAACTACGCGCTACGCAGGTTGTGTCCTTCCTTCTATAAGCGGAGATCTGACATAACTGAGCGACACGAAGAAACTAGGCGCTAGGCACGGTGTGTCTTTCCTTCTATAATCGAAGATCCAACATAACCCACGAGAAGCTACAAGTGCGCTTCACACGGTGTATGCCTCGTTGTTAGTTGACTCGAGTCTTTATTTTCCTTTTAAAAAAACTTTGCGCTCGAAACAGTACAATTTTAGAAAAGGTGCAACTATGAATGATCTCTTGTTTTTAGGGTTCCATTGCCGGGAAGATATCGTTTATTATTTGGTCCACGATGGGTTTGACGAGTTGCATCATTTGCTGCACTAAAATCCCTCTTATTTCTTCCAACATCGCAGGGATGACTTCTTCCATTACTTGTCGCTGCATGTTAGACTGCCACCGTAAACTACTGATGGCTCTTTCCATCATCCTTTGCCCCATCATGCCAATAAGATGTCCCATCACGTCAGGTTGTTTTGGTCGCGTCGCAGAGCCAAATCGTTCTGTCAGGTTTGTGTTTATCGCAGAGAAGATAGCGTCCATCACTTTGTCTATAATAGACGGAAACAGTACTTCTACCTGATCATTAATAATCGCGGAAATGTTCTTAGTTATTTCATCCGACATGGTGGCGAGGACTGGTTTGTGAAATTGTTCCATCGGAGTCCCTTCACTCGTATCCATGGCTTGAGGTTCCTCTTCAAATACCTCGGTCATTTCCTGGTCATGTTCCATCGTTGCGTACAAACAGGCCGTTTCTGACGTTTGGTGTGTGCGATCTCTCTTTTTATTAGCCCAACTTTATGACGTCATTAAAAAAGGTTAAAGTTCGTTTTAAAAAGAGTAAATGGAACTCAGTTAATGGCGAGAGACTTGGAAAAATTTCAGCCAAGTGCGACGTCGATGAAGAACTAGAAAATGTTGGAAAACTGACTCTATCCACAACGACGGAAAGGTCAACGTCGAGGAGGAATTTGAAAATGTTGCGAAACTAACTCTATCAGCTCCAACGGAGAACCAGTGGCAGTGGGCGAGAGGGTTAGAAAATTTCTTGTTCTATAAGCAAACATCCGACAAAAGCCACACGAAGGAACAAGCCCGCTACACACGGTGTATGCCTCGTTCTATAAGCAAAGATCCGACATAAGCCACCCGAGGAAACAACGCGCTACAGACGGTGTATGCCTCGATCTATAAGCGAAGATCCTACATAAGCTACCCGAGGAAACAACGCGCTACACATGGTGCATGCCTCGTTTTATAACGCTTGTTTCTTTGGGTGGCTTAGGTCGGATTTGCGCTTATAGAACGAGGCATACACCGTGTGTAACGCGTTGCTTCCTCGGGTGGCGTATGTCGGATCTCCGCTTATATATAGAAGGAGGCATACAGCGTGCGTAGCGCGTTGTTTCTTCGGGCGGGTGGTTTATGTCGGATCTTCGCTTATAGAACGAGACATACACAGTGTGTAGCGCGTTGTTTCCTCGGGTGGCTTATGTGGGATCTTCGCTTATAGAACGAGGCACACACCGTGTGTAGCGCTTTTAGAACGAGGCATTCACTGGATATGCTGGCAAGAAACGGATTCGAAGGGATATGATGGAGTCCGTCGCCTTGGTAGGAATTGATGGACTTGTTTGGCGAGAGTTATAGACAAGTTTAGCAAAATGTGGTGGTAAAAAACCTAATCTCTCTTGTGTCTCAATGCAGGTCGCTCAATACCTCCATGACCAAGAGCTTTTTAGGCGTCATCCAGACTTGCACCTCTTTTGATCGCGTCTTACCGATCTCAAAGAGAACAGCACGAAAAGAGGCTTCTCGCAGCCCTATCCGAGAAGGTGTCCCCAAGGGACGTGCCTTGCGAGATGCCAGTCTTTCTTCGACCGCCTTATAGCTTTGGCGTCAGGCTTCGGACCTTTGAGTGAAAACGTGTGGTCTACACAAAATTGGTTTGTGTGGCGCTTTCGACGACAATAGCTTGCTTTGCGCGGTTATGATCAATAAACACACAAAAAGCTGGAGCCGATTAATTGGCTCCAGCACATTTTGAATCATTTTATTTTGAAAAAATCTTGCAGTTCTTGCTCTTTCAAAGCTCGGCCACCACATTGACGCTTTAGATATTTCCCTGCCATATCTTTTGAATCTGTTTGCCAGGAGTTGCGGTTCGTTCCTTATTCAAGACCATTGCAGTGACGCTCTGGGCATTTTCTCTCGTGGCGGCTATGCGGTCCATCGGGTGTGCTCTGCTTTGCCATGACTGTCCTCACTCTAGCGAATCCTAACAAGAACTACCACGGACGTCGTCCATGTTGAAAAGGAAGATATCGGGGCGTGATGTTGTCTTTATAATGGTAATGACGTCAGCAAAGACGAAGTTTGTTATTGGTTAACGGTGATGTCATCCGATGATGTCGTGGTAGGAGAGCTTTCTGATTGGTCAATGGCTGCTGATCCTACAATGTAAGCACAAAAAAGCCATCTTATTGGATGTCGAACCGTCAGCAGTGTAATGATTTTAGTAATTACCCAAGTACTGATGCAAGGTCATTTGATCCCGTACTAGTGAACGGTCGCGGTATTTACAGTGATGTTTCAAAGGGAGAGCCCATTTTACGTCCTCTTGTTCGATTTTCGTCAACTCAAACTCAGCTTTTCAGGTTAAAAGCTGACACTCATTCACCTAAAAGCCGGGTGCTAAAAGACGAGTTTCAAACGGGGTAAAACTAAACTCCAGTTCGGCCCAGCGGCTCGTTGACTGCAACGCGACAACCCCGGGGCGACAACTCCAGCTTGTCTCTGAAGCCCGACTCAGACGCCGAAGCTTTCATGAGCCGAACATAATTCGAATTAAGGCCGACCCAAATTATTTAGACAGGCTGAAATGATTCAGACGCCGAGCAGAACTAAGTTCAAAAGGCAGAAAATGCTCAGGCGAAATTCCCGACGGGGCTAGGCGAAAAGAGCGGCTGAACAGTTCCAAATTGAAACTGGCGTTCCTAATTGATTCAGACGCCGAACTTTTCATAAACTTAATTCAATATATTGAATAGGTTCGAAGTCGGCGTCTGAACTTGGCCTAAGACACATCTCTGCATAGATGGATAAACATTCAGTGTACGCAGAAGTTAGCAAGTTTTTTGACTTGATCGCTTAGCCAGTTTCTTTATTAAAGTCGCGTTCAGTTTAATATACATTCCACCACGTAGCCATTTTCTTTCAACATCCGATATAAACGTCGCTGTCAAAATGGCTATTTACTTAACCGAGTTTCCGTTTTGCAAAGCCGGCTTTGAGGAGTATTGATATCTGAATCACGCAATCTTCAAAAATTAATGTCGCTATTCTTGCTGTTTGCACTTATACAAAGTACCTGACGCCTACATAGTGATACAAAACTTTACTTAAGCTGATACTTTGCAAACATTAATAGACCGCGCAGTTGTTTAGGAAAAATTTCACTCAATCCTCTGATACACAAAAGGTATATACGCAAGGAAGAATATATTCAGGTAGTTAACTTTCGTTTTCATTTATACTTCCTGCTATCGTAAATTAGTCTCCATCTACAACAGTTCCTCAGAAGATCGAAAGAATTCTAGTCAAGCCTTGAAACAAAGTAGTTTTTTTGGTCAAGGTGAATGGATAATATACAACTATTTCGTCTTCAGTGAATATTAATAGTTCCTGCTACTGTGTATAGTTAGAGAATTCGAGACGATAATAACCTCAACATAATTTTCATCTTCCCAAGATCGAAGAATGGAAGCTGGACTGAATATTTTTGGGGTCAGCGCGAATGGATAGTATACAACGAAGTATTCAATGCTTTCGTCTTCAACTGTACTCTTGCTATTGAAGTCTACAGTTAAAGAACCGGAGGCGATCCAAGACCTCAACATTCCTCCAAAAGGTTCGAAGAATCCTTGAAGCGCAAACTTCAGACATTGCTAACATGTCAATCGGAATATGACGTAGTCTTGGACCAATCAGAGCGCGGAAATCTCAATATATATAAAAAAAAACTATTTTTGGACAGGAAGTCAACCTTTGGCGTCGCGGAGAGTGCAATCACCAATTGAAAATGACGTCTGTACAAAAGATTGAAAAGACTCTGAACAATACGAATACCACAAAACAAAAGCTTACAACCAGTGGTTTCCGTAAGACCAAATCCTTCGATCTAAGAAGAACGGCTTGACCGTTCGAAATATTGGGAATGCTCAAGTCGCTTTGTTCTTTGCTGTTTTGTTATTATATTATATTGGTCTTCGTTAAACAACAAGATATGGATACCGTCATAATTATAAAAGTACTAGTCTCTACCATAAAGAAACACCCCATTAAAGGGGTTGCGTCACATTCATCCAGAAATCACTTTTGAATTGCAGAATCACAGCTTTCAGTGTGGAACAAATATGTCTCCCAAGCAATATATCCAACGATACGAACAGGAAAAACAAGCTTTGCTAACAAGTTTTCGAAACCCTCAATTGCAATCTGTTTCCTTTAAATTTGTCCATCCGTTCCCTGTTTTTCATTTTATGACGTGTCATTTCTGCCTAGTTATTTAACAGTTTGAGCAGTTATTTTTGTTTCACCAAGAGAGAATCGTTATCTCTTGGTTTCACTTAACCTTGTGGCAATCTACTCTTTACATTTTGATAAATTTCGTGACATAGTACATACAGTTTCTTTAATGGCCGCTAATCTTGACGGTACCTGATAAAACATTAGTGTCATATTCCCAATAATAATAATATCAGTGTTGTACTGAATACAGTTACTATGCGTATCAGGAGCCCGGGGGGGAGGGGTACTCCCTATGATGGTCTATACGGGTAGTCTCCACCCGAAAGGGGTATCTTTTTCGGGCTTCAGGTGTGAGAAAGGGAAGGGATTTCACTAGTTGAAATATATAAAAGGATAGGAAAATCTGTCATTTGAGTCTGTGAAAGGACTCAAAAGGGCTAACAGATGAATTTTATGGCTTTATAAAGTCGAGAAAACGTTCTATTTTTGTGATTGTCTCCTATTTAAAAGACAGTGCATTTATAGCAGTTAAAAGGGATGCAAAGTTCTAAACAAGGTATGTGAAAGGGGGTACCATTTGTCAATAGAAGTTCTACGAAAGGGGAACCTTTTTCGTGAAAAATGGTATATAAAGTGGTAAGGGGTTGGACCTCGGGGCGGAACCACCCCGTACAAACATTTGTTGCGTACCCCCCCCCCCCCCCCCCCCCGCTTAGTTGAAGGGTGTTGGCCTCCGGAGCGAGGTGTTTTTTGCCTTAATATAATTATTTTCCTCATAAATTTTTGTTTATTTTTTGTAGAGAACACACCGTAACCCCACACAACCACATGTATAGTTATTAAAAGGGTATCAAACATGTGAATTCTATCAGGGAGCAGTAATTATAATCAGGAGCCCATAGGATCCTGTCATAATAAGTTGTTTGCGGGTAATTTTTGAAGGCATAGCAGTAACATTTTAGTTCTTTCGAGTTTCAATTCAAGTTCTTTATCGTCATTGGTAGCAACAAATCATGAACAAATGGCAGGAATCAGTTTCAATGTCTACCTAAAAAGATCGACAAAATTTAAATGACCGGACTAGAGTGGGTGTCCTGTTCTTGGCCGAAAAACAAAATCAAATTTCGTTTTAAAAGATATACATGTAATCCGCAGTAAGCGAAAGGTCTGTCGAAGAGGTTTCATTTGTATAGTAACACCATAGGATTTGTCGACAGTAAGGTTGACAAATAATCTCGTCATGATGTGACGAATAAATAACAAATCATATCAATAAATCGACCTACAAAAGAACCAAATGTTTTGGTTTCTGTTATTCAATCGGAAAGCCCTCACGGAAGTGACTGTACACTCACCCCTGCACGCTCGGGTGATTTTTTTGTGTCTACGAAAAACTGACAGACGAGTTGTTAACTCATGTGAGGCATCTTCTCGGTTTGACCAGTTTAAATATTTCAGGAAAGTAAAAACTCAGGGAAAAAACTATTGAACTAGCCTGCTAGCTGTTCACTTAATTCCGAGGTCTTTCCGATTGAAGTAACACAAGTAATGCAACATAATATTTTAGTAGACGTATTGTAGGCTTATTTATGCGTCCAGTCACGACCCCGAATATTTCTTCGCTGAATTAATTCATGCATCAGTTTCCAAACTGATCTAAGAGGAAAGTTAAACTACTGACGTCTGTACGGAGACCTCGTGATATCATTCAAAAAAGCTAGCGGCAACACAAATGATCCAGAAAACATTGAGACAAATCATCCTTTTCAGGGACCCTTACAGACGCACAACAGACGTACTGGAATGTTCGCCGATTCATAACCGATTTTCAGAAAGTTTTGGAAACAGAGAGTTACAGTATTGAAATAGCGGAAATAACCCACTTATCATAAATAAACTCCTTACCATTTGGAATGAGGGCAATGAGAAACAGGGTCACAAATAGCTTCATATCGGCTCGGGTCTCATCCAAAGGCTCCCCGGCTTAGCTTCGTTGCTTATGCTTATGACATGAAAAATCGGTGACCAATGAAATGGCCAAGTAAACATGATATGCAAACCATATTGCTGACCAATGTAGACAATATTCACTTAATGACAGGTCCCGAGGGTAACAGGTCTCGAGGGTAACGGTCACTTTTGTTTTCCCGAGAGTCCAGATGTTGCCCGGGAGGAATCGACGAGGAGTGGAGGAAAACATCAGGACTGAAGGGAAAACAAAACTATCAAAACTATCTTGTTTCCCAGGGAACTTACATGAGATTTGTGTTTTGTTATATTTCTAGACTGGGCTGAAGAAGCTCTCAGTATACTAAGCTTTTAATGGAATGATGATGACGATAAAAATGATGAATGCCTGCATGTTTTGCAGGCTGGTCGAAAGAAGGCAAAAATAGTCTTGTGTGTAATTTTCCAAGGGCAAACTCAAATGTAAAGTAAATCCATGGCTTTTTATTTCATGCTGTGCGAGTCCTAGCAGCTGGGCTTGAATTTTGGGGGAATTGGGGTTGAATTGACAATGAAAGAAAGAAGAATAGAAGAGGGTATACACGTAAACCAGTTATTCCGCTAGTTGGCTCAGGGTTAAGGCTCAGGGCCACCTTTTTGTGGTGGCGGACTGTCTACTGAGTCTTTTGTCTATTAATTATTCGCTTCAAATTTTAATTTTTAGCTACCCTTAGATCCAATTTTTCAAGTTGACTTTTAATATTTGCCCTTCAAACTTTTATTGCTTACAAATATGCTAATAATCACCAAAAATTCTCAAAAACTTTTCGTTCCAAGAACTTAATCATGAGTGATTTATTTTTAACATCGTATGGCATTTTGACGAGATTTTCCAGGAAAGGTGCTCACATATAATACAAACAAGGCGTTTAACTGTAATCCCCCCTTAATTCCGCAGCCGGACCTCTTTAGAATCAGTTCAAACGTCTAAACAAACGAGCCCCTGGATTCCTAAGAGCTTTGTGAGGCAGCCTTTCCCAAAAAGAAGATGTTATTATAACGCGTATAATAAAAAACGTGAATTCTTCGTTTTTGCTGCCGTTGCCGTCGTCGATGCTAAAGCTCCCTGCTCGAAGACAACAGGGACCAATTGCGCCTGCGTTACAGCCGGCTCACACATCGTCTAGACCAGCGGTTTAGAGTGTCTGCAACACAGGCTAGGACCAATGAACCCTAGGTATCTCTTGCGAGAGAGTTGACTGTATTGGTCGTAAAATGAGTAGTCCAGTAACTCAACAGAACCTCTAATTTAAGTGGTCGTCTAAAACAACATTGCCTTTTGTGTTGAGGGTTTGGGTTATTGTTTGTGTGGTTATCCTATTATTTTCACAGCCAATTGTTTGAGCCGTTCAGTGAGGTGTTGTTTGACCCCGTAAAATGGAATTCTGTGAAGCATTTTTTTTTACTGTTCAATTGGAAACACTCAATTATTATTGCCATCACAGAGAAAGAGGTTCAACACAAGTTCTTGCGTCGTTACAATAACATTTTCCTTGACTTAGACTAGAAATTATCGAAAAACTAGCGACATAAAACATAGCATTATTTCAGTTTACGGCGCAGTTGCTTATGTCAAGTCAGGTTCCTCGTTCATTCCTTTCTTGATCCGTAAGAGAATAGTGGTCAACCACTGGTCCAGTCTAGAAATCGAGTCATATTCTTTAACCTGGAAACAAAAGGAAACAGTGTGTGAAAAGATTGTCGCACTGACCTGGTATAACATGAAATGAATGTACCCCCTGAACTGATTAAAACAGAGAAAGGTAGTACGCTACAATCATGGACAAAAATTCGTAACGATAATGTATCTCATTGACGGTATCTTAACGTTCCATAATAATAGCGAATTCCCTAGTCTGTTCACAGTTCCTCTATTTTGATTTTCTCCTTAGAGATCGTACAGCGCGCGTCAGAAAATAAAAACCGGAGGGGGAGGATTTATTGACCGCAAACGTAACGGGGTTAGGTGGGGAAAGGAGAAAATAGACGTTAGTTCCTTCCTTTTTTCTCACGCTTCGCACTTTTTCTCCGTCTTCGAATCCTTTGTGAATGATATTGGCCCGGGATATTTTTTTATCCAATTCGAATTCGACAACGACGGCTACGAGAACGACAAAAATAAAAAATAAAAAACTGGACCGAATATTTAAACGAAGTTTAGGTTAGACCTGGTTTTTGACTAAATCGAGGTTTAGACAAGGCCTCCAAAGACCACGGCTTGGCGTGGTCTAAATTGTATTATTTAAATGCAGTCGAGCAGCATTCCACGGAGACCACGTCTAAGTGTGGTTTAATCTTCCTACTGTTTTCCACAAACCGCGTGTTCAGGATTTTGACGAAGCCAGATGAAAAAAAAAAAAGAAAAACTGGGGCGTCAAAATCTCGAAATGCAAATTGTTATCGAAGAAAAAGTTCTACTTGCCGAGCTCGAGAAACAGTATCGCTATATGTCAGCTTTAAAAAAAAATTTCACCGTTGGAAAAAAATTTGGAAAGTTTCAAAGCCGGAAATGCCGTTGGTAACAGGGGCGATATGAAAGCAATTCAGGGATGTCGAAAGCGCATGAAACTGCAAACCAAAAAGGAATTTGATGAGCAGTGGAGGGAAAGAAAGAAGACAGGTGGTGGTAAAGCCCCTGCTTCACCAAATGCTATTAGTAAGCTGGTTGCTGACCTTATTCCAGCGTCCGGACAACAGCCCTGTGATTTACGACACTGATGAACCCGGACCAAGTGTCCAATGCAGTATGCCGAGTACCAGCTTAAGCCAGGGCAGAAAACGAGAAAAGAAAAAAGGGTGAAAGTGTCCGTTGTCGTGTAAGCGAATTTGCAATTTTTAATTATCCTCTTTTTTATTCATTTATTTCCTGACAATTTGCAAAATAAATAATTTGAAATATATTTTTTTAAAATAGTGTCAGAGATGCATGTGAACAAGAAGACCAAAAAGGTGACGATCCATTCCTAACCTTAGCCAGAAAGGAAAACGAAGCGAAAATGAGGATTCTTCAATTAAAAGAGTGGAAACTTAAAAATCAACGCATGCAAATGAGAATAGGTCTCCCCCCAGATGTGTAATAAGAAAATGAAGATGTGTATAATTAGTAGCTGGTGTGTGAAATTCCATGCTGAAATATATAATATGACAAAATAAACAAATTAAGTTAAGGTACACTACAGTTCCTTTTATTCCTGTTAACAGTTCAGAATAGCTATTTTTGTATAAGTAGAGACAAATTAACACGACGCGAGTGTCAATGCTGCCGAAAGCAGGGCCAAAAGGGATTGTTTTGGGGACAGCCGGCTTTTGCAACTTTTCTGCTGAGAGAAGTCTTCCTTTCCCTGCCCTTACTTATACATGTATGTCAGGTGCCTAAGTAAAATAGCGGTTGATAATTATCTGGCGTTTAGCGTTTCAACTTGCGTCTGCAGCTCCGGAAGGTTCTTCAGCCGAGGTTCATCGTAATCATCATCCCAATCCACATCATTCATTTCACTTTCTCTCTGCATTATTGTGAGATTGTGCAGGGCTACAACGGCTTAGGCTGCGAAAACATCCTTTTCTCCTCGCTCTTCGCCGCTGGGGACGTTTCGCAGGCTAACAACGGCTACAATGATAACAAGAGAATTTCCAAGACGGTTACGCAACCCTACACACTGCCTACATGCAAGCAAGGGAGGCGCCTCTTCAGAATTTCAAAGCACCTCTCTATCACAGTTCTGCTACCTTTTTGAGCATCATTATAACGAACTTCTGCTTCTGGGTTCAGAAGGGGGGTTATGAGGTAGGATCTTCATGCATATCCGCTGTCACCAACAACGAGGCCATTGGTGGATTCATTGTGAAATTGTTCAGCAATTGTGCTATTGTCAAAAATGCGTTAGTCATGAGTAGCTATGAAAACTTTACCATCACAAACAGCTTGAACATATTCATCACCGAGCGCCGTCGTCGTCGTTGCTCAAGCAAGAGAACGTCAAAACACAATCATATACAGTGAAGCCAGGTTAATACGGAAAACAAAGGGACATGTTTTACTTCCCGTATTATCCGGAGCGGGATCTCAGAGAAAACGTCACCGTTACATGCTTTATGGATCTAAAGACTTATAAGTCTTTGTTTGCTTAAAAGCAGACATCTTAACGAGAAAACGTTGCTTAATTTCTTAACAGTGACTGTGGCAAGTTCATCGTATTTAAGGAACCTTACGATCAATTGTTTCTTATATGAAACAATGGAATGTGTAACGTAACTTTGTATTACATTTTACCTTTCTTTTGCGACTCGGAGGACTGAATATTACACAGAACCTTCGAAAATTAAGGCTATTCGCTGTTTCTATCAGGTTTTCACTCAGTAAAATATTCAGCCAAGGCTCTTGGTCATAGACAGCAGCGCCTAGCCAATAAGCTGAATGTCTGTAAAGCGGGGTTGACAATATTTGAGATTTTATGACTCGGGACACATAAAAGAAAAAAAAATACCGTCTTTCGTCCGTATTAACTGGTGTCCGTATTAAACGGTTTAATTTTAAAGGAAATAAATGAGCTCTTCGTCTGAGCAAGCGAAACTGTCCGTTATTTATGGGTCTCTCTTAGAAAATTTCGTCAAACTGCGAGGTAGAGGAAGAATTTGAAAATGTTGAAAAACCGACTCTATCAGCTACGACGGAGATTGCAGTTGGCGAAAGACACAGAAAATTTCATGCAACTTCGAGATATAGGAAAAATATGAAAATGTTGGAAAACTTACTCTGTCAACACCGACGAGGAGAGCAGTTAGTGAGAGACTCAGAAAATTTCATCGAACTGCGAGGTAGAGGAAGAATTTGAAAATGTTGGACAACTGACTTGATAGGCTACGATGCAGATTGCAGTTGCCGGCGAGATTCTCGGCGAATTTTTCGCCGCCGAGGTTTTTGGATCGGCGAGATCCTGAGCGAAAAGTCTTTGAAAATTTTGCAGGAGAAACACTTTGAAACATTTCCAAGTCTCTCGCTCGAATAACTGCGTGCAACGTACAGTTATCATAAATCATGGCAAGCATTTCTACAAATCCAAGCGTATAGAAGAAATAAAACTTTCTTCAATGCATCAGGTTTGCTGGCGACTTAGAAAACTTAGAAAACTACGGTGGCTCATAAGGGACACATCGATTTTTCCGTCGCAACTTACTAACTTGCGATCGCAAGTTAGTAAGTTGCAATCGCAAGTTAGTAAGTTGCGACGGAAAAATCAAGGGGTCCCTTATGAGCAACCGTACTCTCGCCAATGACTGCGTGCAATCTACGGCAGGTCTAAATCATTGCAAGCATTTATACAAAGCCGATCATACACAATAAAACTTTCTTAATTGCATCAGGTTTGCTAGCGGTACTTAGAAAAACCCTTTACTTAAATGTTCCTTGTAGAAGACCTTCTTATGCGAAGCAAGCATGTATACAAAGTAGAACATACACTAAAACTTCTTTTATTGCATCAGCTTTGGGACAGCATACATAAAAAACCCTTTACTATACTATACTCTATGTTGTAGAAAACCTTTGCAAGCGAATCACTCTGAGTTCAGAAAAAAGGTGCAGCTATGAATGGTGTCTTGTTTTTATCGTTCCACGGCCTAGAAGCTCAATATTTGGTAGACGGTGAGTTGTTTTAACTCCTTCAATGCTACCCCAAACTGTCGCTAATAACTTCAAGCATTCCTGGGTTGACTTCCTCCATTACTTGTATAGCTGCAAGTAAGACTGCCTCCCTGAACAAGAAATCATACTTGCTATGATACATGGCCTCATAATACCGACGAAAAGTTCCATAAGGCTGTATTGTTCGAAACGATAATAAGAGTCCATCTGCTTCAGTTTGCGAAAGATTTTCCTTCCTACTCGGCTTTTACAGAGTTAGCATACTCCTCTTCGTTAATTTTTCAGAGACGGCTTACAGGCCTTCTTCAATGTTTTTTACAGAAATGGTACATTCTTTTTCGTTCTTCTTTAAAACTTTGTGATACTCTTAGTGTTCGCTCTTTTTTATAACAACGGTATACTCTTGTTCGTCGTTCCCCTTCAAAACAAGGGTGATATTTTTTTCTCTCTTTTTTAGGACAACGGTGAATTCTTCCTCCTTCTTTTGCTGCTCTTCCATAGGAGCTACGTCGCAGATATCCATGGCTAGTTGCATTTCAGGCTCCTCTTCAGGAAAAACTTGATCGATTTCCATAGGAGCCACGTCGCAAATATGTTCGTCGTTCCCTTTAAAAACAAGGGTGATATCTTTTTCTCTCTTTTTTAGGACAGCGGTGAATTCTTCTTTCTTCTTTTGCTGCTCTTCCATAGGAAATATCCATGGCTAGTTGCATTTCAGGCTCCTCTTGATCACTCATTACATAGTCTGGCTCCATCGTCTAAACAATACTTTGTGAAGTTTGGTGTGTGTGCTGTTTTTATAACCCATACTATATGACGTCATTAAAAAAAACAATAAATTTGTACGCGCTGTTATCAAAAACGAAGAAAAACATTTGTATACCGTCTATGTAGAAAAGACCCGAAGAAAAATAAGCCGTCTCTAAAAAAATAAACGAAGAAGAGTATGCTATCTCTGTAAAAAGGACGGAAGAAAGTGGTTCAGTGGTTAGAACGTCCGAACGCAGGAGTCCAAGGCATAATAGGGAAATTGCCTACCAGATGCAAAGTTCTGGGACCGGTCTTACCATTTTCCCTGCCTCGACTTGTCCGATGTGTGAATCAGTCCGTCAGTCAGTCAGATTCAACGACGAAACAATCTTGTAAAAAAATCGATGCAAACTGCACTTGCATCTCTTACTCGTTGGTGGCATCGGCTCGGACACACTAGTAGATTGTGAAACCGCGAAACCCGAGAACAAGTCTACAGGCCCTGGCCCCTGTAAGGGGCCACGTGAACGCAGGAGTCCAAGGCGTGATTGGGAAATTGCCCACCAGAAGCAAAGTTCTGGGACCGGTCTTACCATTTTCCCTGCCTAGACTCGTCCGATGTGTGAATCAGTAAGTCAGTCAGTCAGATTAATCGACAAAAAAATCTTGCCAAAAAATCGCTGAAAACTGCACTTGCATCTCTTACTCTTTCCAAGCACGGATCTTCTGGGATCTGTACATCGGGCCAAGTGAAGGCAGAAGTCCAAGGCATGATTGGGAAGTTGCCCACCATAGGCAAAGTTCTGGGACTGGTCTTACCATTTTCCCTGCCTCGCCTCGTCCGATGTTTGAATCAGTAAGTAAGACAGTCAGATTAATCGACGAAAAAATCTTGTGAAAAAATCGCTGAAAACTGCACTTGCATCTCTTACTCTTTCCATGATCAAGCACGGATCTTGTGGGATCTGTACACCGCCTTGAATCTCTTCGCCGGAATATCTCTACATCTCGTCATCCTCTTGAATGTGTTTGCCAGGAATTGCGGTTCCTTCTTCTTCTTCTTCTTCTTCTTCTGAATTGCCATGACTGTCTTCACTCTAGCGTATTTTGGCAAGGACAACAACAGACGTCGTGGCACGTTGAAAAGAAGGATATTGAGGTGTGATCTTGTCTTTATAGTGGTAATCTATTTATGACGTCAGCAAAGACGAAGTTTGTTATTGGTTGACGGTGATGTCATCCGATGACGTCGTGGCAGGAGAGCTTTCTGATTGGTCAATGGCTGCTGATCCTACAATGTAAGCATAAAAAAGCTATCTTATTGGATGTCGAACCGTCAGCAGTAGTGTAATGATTTTAGTAATTACCCAAGCACTGATGCAAGGTCATTTGATACCGTACTAGTGAACGGTCGCGGCGTTTACAGTGATGTAGAGCCCATTACGTCCTCTTGTTCGTTTTTCGTCAACTCAAACTCAGTTTTTCAGGATAAAAGCTGACACTAATACACCTAAAGGCCGAGTGCTAAAAGACGAGTTTCAAACGGGGTAAAACTAACCTCCAGTTCGCCCCAGTGGCTCGTTTACTGCAAAATACGCGACAACTCCAGCTTGTCCCTGAAGCCAGATTCAGACGCCGAACTTTTCATGAGCCGAAGATAATTCGAATTAAGGCCGACCCAAATTATTTAGACCGGCTGAATTGATTCAGACGCCGAGCAGAACTAAGTTCAAAAGGCGGAAAATGCTCATTTCGGTCAAACTGCTTACAAAATACGCTATAATAATTTATGCATTAGGTTCGGTACATCAAATGTTCGGCGTCTGAATCAAAGCCGTTCCAAAGTCGCTCCAAAGGCGAAATTCCGGACCGGGCTAGGCGGAAAGAACGGCTGAACAGTTCCAAATCCAAATTGAAACAGGCGTTCCTAATTGATTCAGACGCCGAACTTTTCATAAACTTAATTCAATATATTGAATAGGTTCGGCTCATGAAAAGTTCGGCGTCTGAAGTTGGCCTAAGACGCATCTCTACGTAGATGGATAAACATTCAGTGTACGCAGAAGTTATCAAGTTTTTTAACTTGATCACTTGGCCAGTTTCTTTATTAAAGTCGCGTTCAGTTTAATATGTATTCCACCACGTAGTCATTTTCTCGGGCATTTTCTTTCAATTTCCGATGTAAACGTGGTCAAAATGGCTATTTACTTAACCGAGTTTCCGTTTTGCAAAGCCGGCTTCGAGGAGTATTGATAGCTGAATCACGCAATCCTCAAAAATTAATGTCGCTATTCTGGCTATTTGCACTTATACCGATAGTACCTGACGCCTACATAATGATACAAAACTTTACTTAAGCCGATACTTTGCAAACATTAATAGATTGCGCAGTTTATTTGGAAAATTTCACACAATCCTCTGATACACAAAAGCTAGGTATATATCCAAGGAAGTATTCAGGTAGTTAACTTTCGTTTTCATTTATACTTCCTGCTATTGTAAATTAGTCCCCATCCACAACAGTTCCTCAGAAGATCGAAAGAATTCTAGTCAAGCCTTGAAACAAAGTAGTTTTTTGGTCAGGGTGAATGGATAATATACAACTATTTCGTCTTCAGTGAATATTAATAGTTCCTGCTACTGTCTATAGTTAGAGAATTCGAGGCGATACTAACCTCAACATAATTTTCATCTTCCCAAGATCGAAGAATTGAAGCTGGACTGAATATTTTGGGGGTCAGCGCGAATGGATGGTATACAACGAAGTATTCAATGCTTTCGTCTTCAACTGTACTGATGCTATTGAAGTCTACAGTTAAAGAACCGGAGGCGATCCAAGACCTCAACATTCCTCCAAAAAGTTCGAAGAATCCTTGAAGCGCAAACTTAAGAAAATATTGCATTGCTAACATGTAAAATCGGAATATGACGTAGTCTTGGACCAATCAGAGCGCGGAAATCTCAATATATAGAAAAAACTATTTTTGGACAGGTAGTCAACCTTTGGCGTGGCGGAGAGTGCAATCACCAATGAATTGAAAATGACGTCTGTACAAAAGATTAAAAAGACTCTGAACAATATGCATACCACAAAACAAAAGCTAACAAACAGTGGTTTCCGTAACACCAAATCCCTTGATCGAAGAAGAACGGCTTGACCGTTCGAAATATTGGGTTTACTCAAGTCGCTTTGTTCTTTGCTGTTTTGTTATTATAGTATATTGGTCTTCGTTAAAACAACAAGATTTGGATACCCTCATAATTATAAAAGTCTCTATCACAAATGCGTCACGTTCATCCAGAAATTACTTTTGAATTGCAAAATCGCAGCTTTCATTATGGAACAAATATGTCTCCCAAGCATTATATCTAACGATACGAACAGCGAAAAGAAACTTTGGTGTTTCATGTTTTGAGCTTTAATTTTTACGCTTTCAGATAAATTTTGCCAAAAGTGTGCTTTTATAATTGCTTCATGATAGGTGTTCATCAAATTGGACATGTGTCAACCATATGGATTGATACTCGTTCTCGCGGGATAAAGGATGGATGACCGAGGGCTTATCTTCTTTCGGCTGTTTAGAACACGGTGTTCTCCCAATGATGGCCTATGCGCCAGGTATATGAATGGATAGGGATTTCATTAGTTGAAGTACAGTCAGCTCTCTCAAAGACGGAAATGTCTTTCGGGACGGGCCCAGAGTCCCGACAGAGAGGAGTCCGGCTTAAAGAGAGTCGACGCTAAAGTGATACCAGTGATTTAAACTGCCCGTCCTACAAAGGTGACCGGCCTATAGACAGTCAAAGTAATGTGACACCACGCTGTCCGCCTTAAAAAGGTGTCCAGCTGAAACAAGGTTTGCAAGGGTACTCTTCGGGATCCGAGATTTGACCAAAATACGGTGCGAGATTCGGGAAAACACAAGATCTTGACGGGAAACGGGGTTTGGCGGGATTCATCAAAATATGGGCGCGGGATGCGGGATTTTTTGCCTGTCTGTCGGGAATTCGGGAAGTCAGTTGCCAATAGGGAGATTAAAAAAAAATTTAGGACTACATATCGACTCACACCTTAGTTAAGAGTTCCACATTTTGCATATTTCAAAAAAAAATTAAGCGTTTGATCGGAATACATACTCTTTAAAATTATTAATAATCACAGGAGTTCAGGCTTCAGGAGTAATGATTGATCGTTTATTGCGACAGTGCTATTTCGTATGGTCCGAAATTGTAGAACCACACTCATCAGGCAACTTCAACGATTGACCGTTAAAATTAAAAGCAGGCAGTAAAATTTGGGTGGTTGTTATAGGGATGCGTTAAGAGATTGATTGTGTCTTAGTTACGTTACTCTAGGGTTCTGAAGTACATATCTGTTTCTGTGGGGGCATGAACTCGCTAGTTCGTTTCGCCTGTTTAGGCTACAAACCTCTTTTTTACAAATGATGATGAACTTTTCATTAAGACAAAAATTACATTTTTTGCTAATGTTGCTATAGGGTTTACATTTCTTTAAAACTTTCCATTTTATCTGAATTGAGCGCTCTACGAAATACGCTCTACCCAGAATACAAGTATTTACTTTTTAAAATTAGGTACTTTGTTAGCCGAGCCAACAAGTACTTGCTCGATTATACTACACACTTATTTATCCCTTTTTGGCTCATAGGTCAATTGCCTGGGGAAATACATATCCAATTTCTCTTCAGCCTCTTATTACTTTACAGAAAAACTGAGCAGTTAGAATAATAACCTTTTCTGATTTTAAAATCCATTCTGGTCCGGACTCTTCCGCAAGTTGGCCGAGGGGATTTAATATATCTAGACAGTGCCCTTTTTATGTATGATTACTATTCAAATAGACTCTAAAGTGCTTTCAATATATTTTTAAAAAGCATTAATGAAGTACATAAATATGCAACCAGACTGGCCTCTAAGAAGTGTTATTATTTACCTAAAGCTAAAACAAATTATCAATAGCAAATTTAATATCCGTTTCAGTGGGGCTAAACTCTGGAATTCTCAGATTAAAGAAGATCTAATTTCCATTTAAAAAGCTTTTAAAAGAACCTGTCATCTCAAAATATGATAGTGGTTCCTTGTAGTTCTTTATATGCAGCTAATTGTGTGCGCAGCCATTGTTTTGCTTCTTTGTTTATTCGTTTGTGTAGCAAGCAAACTACAGAGTTGTCTTCCAAAGACGAACGGACAGAAGACCCTCTGTTTCAACCTGATGCCAGAAAAGTACCCGGTATAAAAGGTGCCAGAATAACAGTTTTAAATAACTTGGTACTCATGTCTTTAATTGCTCAAGACCAGATAAACTTTTGATATGACAAACAGTACAGTGATCCCAATTCTGCTCCTGATAATAAGAGAGTTGTGACGTTTAAAATTTCCTGCGGCCATAGATGGGTCTATGGTTGTCTTTTCCAGGCTTTCAGGTAGTGGGAAAGGCGCAAAGAATAGTTAGCAGCACAAAAAAAGTCAAAGGGGAGGGAGTTGGGAGAGAGGCGGAAGTAACCCTCCTCTCTTCCTTCCCCCCCCCCCCCCCTTCTTCTTTTTCATGGCCCTCCACAACCCCGTAAAACCTTAAAATAAAACGAAAAAGCCAAATTG
>CALNXI010002782.1:30480-37980 GCA_942486025.1 Porites evermanni
CCCCCCCCCCCCGCTTTCTTCTTTGCAATGGCCTTCAAACACGCGTATAAACTTAAAATATAATCGAAAGAGCCAATCTGCATCTCACTTTCATGTCATTTATTGGCCGTTTGACAGAAATTAGTCTTTTTAGCGTATGTATTTTGAAGAAAAAAAAGCGGGATTTGGGAAAGCGATAAAAAGTAGTGTTGGAAGCGGGATTTTCGGGAAAAAGGCAAAGACAGTCGGCGTAATCTGTATTGGAGCAAGACTACAAAGTATCAAACATTTGCAATTTACTGTCATGTCATGCACCTAAATTTCCGTTTTGAATTATTTTTCACTACCTGAAGCATTTCCCAATTACCCGTCGATGGTATGAAAAGTGTCCTTTGTCAGTCTTAGACAGGTACGTGTCCAAACATTTCTTTCAATACATTGTGAAACAGGCCAATTTTATAAATACATAAACTTTCTAATTTCAGGGATTTTCAATATTTGCAAGTTTTTACATATTATAGGATGGGTTTGTGTGTATCAAATAGCTCCTGGGAAGTTATTTGAATAATCTTTGTGTCCAGTCCAGATCTTCCAACTGACCGGCTTTGCCACTTGCCCGCAAGGTGCCGGGTCTAGGGTCACATTCCACGGGTCAAGAGTACAGGTCACTGCTCCATGGATAAATTACCAAACCACACAGATTCCCCTCGATCTAAAAGGTTAGGGATAGGAGACACTTTTAATACTGTTCATTTATCTGTATCATGGTGACCAAGTGACCTGCATTTCAGACCTGCCGTTCGTTACGTCACCATAGTCTTCGTTCCCAGAGTCTCTCTGCCTGTATGAGGTTGAATTATTCCAAGATGGCGGAAGTTTGTTGGACGGTCAGCACTCATTAACATCCGTCGAAAGGCCCTCCTATCTTCGGTCGGATTTCGTAAACGTATGACGTCACGCTCGCCTCGTGGTTCTCTCAGTGACTCATGTAAGCTTCGCTTCGATTGTCCACTCTGATTTGTCTGATGATCTGATGTTTGTTTCGAGGTCTTGTCTTGCTTTTTCGATCATCCCTCGATTGATTCAACCAAGAAGATGCCGCTGCATCTGTTTGGAAAGGATGTTTTAATTTTTCGCCTCGATTAAGCCTCTTAGCGCATCAATCCATCAAGAAGGTCCTTTCAGCGGATGTTACTGGTAACATCCCTTGAATGGCCCCGGATCGAATGGCATTCATGAAGAAATTACACGAACAACAAATAAAACTCAAATGAACCGCTGCCCCATTTAACAACTTTTTCAAATATTGGCGGGAACACCAAGTAGAAAATAGAGAATCATCCATGTGTGTCATGTCTGTCTCTGTCGAATAATAATGAATGCTTGCAGCAACAACAACAACAACTTTATTTGTACCCAGCTGTACCCTACATTGATTTACATGATTCAAAAAAATTAGATAAATATATAGAGAGAGTACAAGCCCGGGGGTGGGAGGGGGGGGCACTTGGGTATTTTTTGGGTGGGTATGTGCCGTCCGGGACTCCAAATTGGCACCCCCTGGGCACCCCGTTCTAAAAACAATTTCCCATAAATTGATACCCCTTTCTAGAAATGGGCCAATTTTTTATACCCCGTTCTAGAAAACGCCTATGAAATGGATACCCCGTTCTAAATCAGAAGCTTCAAAATCACGACCCCGATGGGCTAAAGAAGCAGAAAGCTAATCGAAGATTTTGAGACTCGAAATACCATAAAATTTTCCCTCTACAAGGACTACAAGGCAAGCAAAGGCTTTGGAGGCACAGGTGAGTAGTAGCTATATTATTATAAAGTGGCGGATCCAGACCTTTAGATAAGGGGGGGTGGGGAGGGGCGCGCACAGTCAACCAGACCCTGAGAAAGGTCGGGAAGGGGTGGTCTCCAAAAAAATTTTTTCGGCTCTTCGGGCGCAGCCTCAGTTTGGTCTAAAACTAAGAGGGGGGCCCAGGCCTCCCAGGCTCTTCCCCTAGATCCCCCACTATTAGATACAAAATGGGCCGTTGACCATAGCCCTACTTCAGTTTCCCAAAATGTCATTTGCTTAGTTTGTTGGCACAAGCAAACCTCTCTGAGATCTTAACAGTGTCCATAGAATCCGCGATCGACAGTTGGCCGGTATGCATAAGTAGGCAGTTGTTCAAACAAAGGCCAAAACAATTCTACTTCATGGTGCTTCTTGAGTCGTCGGAGGGTAGAAAACGTGCGCCCTGGATGCTACAACTAGTGTTCAATAAAATCTTAACATTTCCAATTGACCAATTTTGGGTTGAGATACATAGCTGCGGCGATGGTAGGGAAGGGGGGTGGGGGCAAGCCCCCCCTACTATTTACATTGAAGGCAATTCCCTTTCAAGCAAACAACTATGACTGTGGCTGAGTTTATCTGCATGGTAAGCATATTTTGCATAGTATTGCCACAATTTGTAATAGCAATGACTAAAATATTTTACAGTGAAACCTCTATTAAGCGGACACCCTCTAATAAGCGGACACTTGGGAATCTCCCGAAGGTGCCCGCTTAATAGAGGTTTCACTGTAATTGATACAATAATAATGTAACAGTAATGATTATAATTATTATAATTTATACTGTTGGACAAAGAAATATTTTTAAACTTTCAGCATTCTGAACATCACTCATGTTCTCAAACTACTGTCGTAAGTGGTTACATTAACATGTATGACATTTAGTTTACACAGAACTTGAGCAGGGGAAAAAATCCCAATTTCCATCAGGTACTGTACAGAATCTCTGTTAACCGACACCTCCTATAAGCTTACATGCACCTCTTACTAACAGATGCTAATTTGGGTTCACAGCAATTTCTATGTTAAAAATCTGCACTAATCCAAACTACTGGCCCTCCTTATTATTAGACCAGACTGAGGCCCAAAGGGCCGAAAAAAGAATTTTTTTGGAGACGGACCCCCACCCCCCTTATCTCAGGGTCTGGATGACTGGGCCCCCCCTTATCTGATGGTCTGGATCTGCCAATGTATGGGGCACTTCGGTTGAACAGATGCCTTTCACAAGCAGCATAATTCCGGAGTAATTTGGTCAACACTTTGATAAATCATGCAGTCAATAATGCACAAGAAAACTGAAGGGAAGATTAATGACGATCAAACAAGGATAAACAATCTTACTGTTGGATAATTACTCTTCCATGTTTGTTTTTGCTTTACGAAATTAAATAGCATCTGCTCTACTTTATCAAATGACAGAGCATTTTCTTTTTTTCCAGAATGACATGCCTTTACTGTGAAAGAAGTTGAAGGAACAATAACAGCAGAAGAGGCTTTAAGGTGCACTTAAAAACTAATATTCAAGCAAGACCTCAAAGAAATCAGGGAGTGGCGATTATTTACAGAGAGGGAAGGGCTAATGCAGATGGGAAGATACCATTTCCAAATTCTTTGGACCCTCTCCTTTCAGTTTTTACAGGACATATTTTTGATGAAACAAAAAGAAGCCAAGTCAAAACTCTGAGGGGTTACTTTAGTTGAATTAAAAATATTGATTCCACTGTCATTCATTTATTGATGTTCTGTTAAAGAAATGTATTACAAAAATCTTGAACAAACCCATTGACCTGATAGGCAGCCTTTCCCAAGAAATAACTTGCAGATATGATGTAGATGAAGACTTCATAGTATCAATGACTTCGAACAAGAACGCACAGTTTAAGCACATTTTCATTTGCAACCTTAATTACAAAGTATAAAATTAAAGTAAGCCTAAATAAATAAATAAATCTGACAGAAATTGTGTAAACATGGCTTCAGTGAGGTTTTAGAGGTCCTACGCTAAGTGTGTCCTTGGTACCAAGACTTTGATCCTCCCCACCCAGGACAATGGGTGACTGTCTGTGCCTCCCACTGAGCTCTGCAATTATCAACAACAACAAAAATAACAACAAAACTTTATTAATAAACAAATAAACTCGCAGAAGTATTGCCCGCAGCTAGCAAGGCGATTCAAGGCGGGACAATGCGTGCAAAATATAAAAATAGAGACTAAGGCTATCAACATTATCATTCTCAGCAGAGGCCTGATTCAGCTCAGTGGCAAGGGCAAATTAAGAACAAGGTACTTGCCAGTCCTAGCCTTTAGTGAACACTGCTGCTTACTGAAGGGGTTGTGTCAAAATAGCCCCCTCGCTACCCCGCCAATTTTGGCCCCCTGGCCTGATCCACCCACCCACTGTTAGGGCAGTCCCTGGGCTATCCAGCTAAACTGACCAAGAAGGCAAGCCCCCTACCTTTTTGGACACTGAACTGGCCTGCCCGGTGCCAGGCGAAAACCTAGTGACCAGTCATTTTAACGAAATCAGACAGAAATATTATTAAATAATATTATAATTACCGCCTCATATTTTGCACATTCTCTTGACCTTATATGGTAAAATGACATAATAGTGGGATAATAAATAACAATATTGATCCTTCTCCTCAAGTGTGAAATATAAGTATGGCGATTTTTACACGGTACATATATTCAATAAGGAAAGTGATAATGTATAATTGTCACTTAGATACACAGCCTGGTGATCTGGGGCCATTCAAAGGATGTTATTCAGTAACATCCACTGAAAGCCAAAGGTCCTTTTCCCCGCGGAGTAAGAAGAGGCTTTTGTCTCTGATCACACCCCTTCATAACAGTTGGATTATACCAACATTGACGCCAGTAATCTGACGTCAGTGATTGTACATTGCAAGTTGTCAATGATTGACTTACATACATACATACATACATACATACATACATACATACATACATACATACATACATACATACATACATACATACATACATACATACATACATACATACATAGTTTATTTGGTAACGCAGGTTACAGAATACGCAAGACTGAAGTCCTGATGTGGACAAGAAGACAAGAGTGGAGAGCGTGACGTCATACGTTTACGGTTTTCGCTGTGTCTAGATACCCGGCAACCGGGAACTGTTGTCAAAAAACTAGATACACGGCAGTCAGAAATTTTGACCAATTTTGAAACATCAAAACATCCTTTAAACGGAGGCAGTGGCATCTTCTTATTTGAATTGATTGGAATCAATCGAGGAATGATCGAAAAAGTGGGACAAAATCTCTCACCAAAAATCAAACAAGTCGGATATAGACGATCGAAGTGCAGATGACTTCGAGGCGAGCGTGACGTCATACGTTTACGGAATCCGACAGAAGATAAGAGGGCCTTTCGTAACAAGTGCTGACCAACTCATATACACGACTTTCATAATGGCCGACGGCGCGCCGGACTGGGATTGATTTCAGCATGGAAACGAGGCCAGTGAGGCCACGCTTGGTTTGAGTTGTAAACAAATCAAAGGGTCAAAGTGTTTTGATCGCTTTATTCAGGCACAATATCTGTTCAATTTAGTTCAATTACTGACCGCGAAACCGTATAATTATCAAGAACGAAATGCCAACTCACTGCTGTGTGCCAGAATGCACAAAGAAAGGCTGCCGTGATGAAAATGGAAACAAAATATCGTTCTTTAAATTTCCGATCGATGACCCTCAGTTGAAGAGGAGATGGCTACACGCTATAAGAAGAGATGAAGGGAAATACTTCAAAGTGACTGAGGCTACAAAAGTATGCTCCAGACACTTCAGGCCAGGTGAGATTAAGAAAACCCTCGCCGGTAAAAATGAACTGAGAGCCGGAGTTGTGCCTTCCGTGTTCGCATGGATTAGAACATCACCACGCAAGAGAAAGGATCCGATTGCACGAAACTTCGAAATACCTCCAAGTAAAGCAGCCCGTAAATTAAATGTTTCATCCGTAGATTTAACGGATGACGTTCCGGTTAACTCTGCAAACGACTCAGTTGAATTCGCCGAGAGCGCCGATGGAAGCACGTCATTTTCTTGCAGTGTGAGAGATGCGGAGATGCAAACAGAACCGGAAATTGGAAGTGAGACAGAACTTAGACAGCAAGTATTGGAACAAAAATCTCAGTTGGAAATTGCCTTTCGACGTATTGAGGCGCTTCAAAAACAATTATTTTCGGTAGACAGATTTAAAGAAGATGACTCTTCAATGAGATTTTACACTGGTTTCCCAAATTGGAGCACATTTTTGGCTGTCTTTAATTATTTGAATCCAGGAGATGAAGGGGAAAACATAGCCTACTGGCTTTCTCAGTCAAACGTTTCTGTTCCAGCGGAATTCTATGACGAATCAGAGGGAGAACCGTCAAGAAAACTGGGCAGACCAAGAAACTTGAGGCCAATTGATGAATATTTTGCTGTTATGTGCAGACTCAGACAAGGCCTACCGGAAGAACATCTTGCAAATCTTTTTAACGTTTCAGTGTCTACAGTAAGTCGGGTTTTTATTACCTGGCTTAATTTTATGTACCTTAGGTTAGGGCAAATCAATATTTGGCCTTCTAGAACAGCTATTGACAAAACTATGCCGGAGGATTTTAAGAAAAAATATTCATCGACCAGAGTTATTATTGACTGCACAGAAGTTAGGTGCCAGATGCCAAGTAGTCTACAACTGAATGGTGAATTGTTCAGTAATTACAAACACCATACAACCCTTAAAGGTCTCATTGGAATCAGTCCCGGAGGTGCCATAACCTTTATAAGTCAACTCTACACAGGAAGCATTTCAGATCGGGAGATAGTTGCGAGAAGTGGTTTCCTTGATTTGCCTTTTGAAGACAATGACTCAGTCATGGCAGACAAAGGGTTCACCATTCAAGATCTGTTACCACTGGGAGTTTCCTTAAACATTCCCCCTTTTCTAGGAAGTTCTAGCCAAATGCCCGCTGAGGATGTTGTGAAGACTCAAGAAATTGCCAGCTTGCGCATACATGTAGAACGTGCAATCAACAAGATAAAAAATTTCCACATTTGGGATGGGGTTATACCCCTCCACCAGCTTGGCCTTGTAAACCAAATGTGGTCTGTGTGTGCGATATTATGCAATGCGCAACCCAACATTATTTCTATTTAACTGCAAGCTTACCCAAAAAAAAATTATGTGTTAGTCATCCTCTCAACAAATTGAAGCTACCAGTATTATGTTCCAACAAATTTTAATGACTATTGATATTAATTTTATTTTTGTAAATGTGTCACTGGTACTACCTTGAAACAACCTAACATTAACATTGAAGTCTCCATGTGAACGGGATTGTGAACAATCCAATTCTCCTTTATGGTCTCCCTATTCATTCAATATACATATGAAACTGGTGGAATGAATTTGTTGTAATATCTAAAAATTTTTAACTGTGAATAATTTTTGTAAGTTTTGTCCTAAAAATATTAATAAAGAACCATAATTAAAGGGTGGCCTGTAAGGAGGATTTGTGTTGTTGAATCAGGCCAATAAATACATTGTCAAAACTGCCAAGATAGACAAATGAATAGCCTGTTCCAGGTATTCAGATAGTGGGAAACAGAGCAAAATAAAGTGAACATAAAAAAGCCAGAA
>CALNXI010002782.1:42980-47280 GCA_942486025.1 Porites evermanni
TGATTTTAAAAAAAACTAAAAAGAAAAAAGAAATGTACAAAGTTTAAAAGTTTGACTTTGCTGGGATTTGAACTCACTCCCTCTTTATCTCCTATGAAGTGAAGTTAAATCCTTGACCACTACGCCACACAGCCACTGATTAATTATCATGCTGAAATTATTATTTTAAAGCAGTTTTCTCTGCCGTGAACACTGTTTGAAGTTTCACAAAGAACAGCTGTGTGGGAGACTATGAGCCCTCATGATGACGAAAAGATTTTGATCCTTGCCAATTTAAAAGCAGCAAGGAAATACATGGTCATCTGATTAGTGGACTGCTCCTTCCTTTTTGATATTAAAAAGTTTTGTCAATTTAGTAAAAAAGTAAATTAAAATCCCCCTCTACACAGTATCTGATTCTTGGTTCCATCTAGATGTTCACAAAGTAACACCCACATAATTTGCCTTTTTACTCATAATCAACATATTTAACAATTTTTAATTTGAATATTCTCATTAAATTTTTCCCAGGCCTTCAAAGTCTTTTGAAGTTGCAATGCCTAAATTGTTTAACACTGAAATATGGCCAGCAATGTTTGTACGAGATATGACAAAGATGGAAAGGGTACAGCTAGAGAGACAGCCATTAAACATGCCATACATTGCCTTACAGCAGAGAGAAGCACCTCCGCTTGTGTCCAGCGTAATTATCCGAGAGACTTGTGGAACCAATCCCTTGCCACAGAGAAACATAATTGGTCACCAGAAACTATCCAAAGCATGGATGAAAGTCTGAAAGAATGGGAACGTTACCATGACAGCAATATTCTAGCAAAGGGAGCAGGTGACTTGCGAGTTTTATCCTTAGGGGGAGATGACCCCACAAAAGATATAAAAGTTCTCACTGAAAATGGTGTCTCTGCTCGGAAAATCTGGATAACTGAAAAAAAAAACAGGGACTTTCAAAAGGGGAAAAAAGCTGTCAGAGATTCTAGTTTTAGTGCAGTCAAGTTAGTGAAGATAAATCTACTAACTTTTTTGGAAGAGGACAGAGAAGGGCCATTTGATATAATTAACATTGACACCTGTGGCTCACTTCCAGCAGAAAGCCAAGAGACACTCAAGATCATTGGTCGCATCTTTCAACTGCACAAACTGGCGTCGCCGGGTGCTCTCATCACCAACTTTTCCTTTCCTCCTAAGGAACTTGCTGGATGTGAAGAACAACAACAAATTGCATACATAGCAAAGGAATATTTAAAGAACAAAATTAAAGACATCACTGGGTGTTACAATGACATGTTTTTGAGTCAAAAGACCGATGAAGAAATTTACAGTGATTATGTTACCATTCAAGTCATCGACTCAGCATCATTTGTTATACCAGCTCAAAGAATGTTTCTGTCTTCAAATAAGTGGAGTGACATTTTTGAACCAACAAAGTCTTTCTTTAAAGAAGTTAGAAAACACCCGCCACATAGTGTTGGCTCTACTTCTGAGGTCGCGGAAGGATGTACTAACAGATCTAAAGAAGATGCTGGCATGCATAGTAATATAGGTTGTAACGATTGTGAGCACTTATACAACAATTTCTATTTGAGCAAGATTAGCCTGGCCATGGAGGTGGAAAAAGATAAAAACAGATTTTGTACAGCGTGGTTAGATGAAGTTTTCCCAAGCTTAACTGCTAACCTTAAGAAGATAGAAGTATCTTCACTAGTTCTGACTGCACTTCTATTTTCGTCTATCAATTTCTTTTTGAAATTTGCTAATTTTAATTTCAAGCAATGCATAAGATCCTTAAAGCATTCTGAAGATAAAACTTTGATTGCTGGGCTTCTTTATGGGCTATCAGCTGAACCTTCATACCCTGTTTTGGATAAGTTGCGTCGTTTATATTATACAGAAGAGGAACAGCGGCAGATGTTCTGTGATGTCTTCATCTTTGATAGATGCAGGTATCTATTTGGACTATTCCCTTTTGTTCATACAGTGGACCAGTTTTGTGATAAAGAGGAGAATGTATTTTTAATTGCAAAGATGATTCTTGATGGGATGAAAAAACATTTAAAATGCATCTGTAAGAAAGACCTCTTTAATGTAAATCTCCGTTGTCAGTTTGGCCTTGATGAAACTGACGCAATAGTCAAAGAGCTGCCCCTTCCTGAGAGGAAACAAATATGTGTTGAGAAAACTAAAGCTGCAGTTACAAATTAATTAAAGGGGCTAAATGTCACGCTACTTGCTATCTTTGTAAAAGGCCAAGACGGTTTTTCATCAATTTAATTCCAAAAATTTTGATCCAGTTTCGTTATTCAAGACTACCTTTAAGCATTAAAACTGTTTTCTGTTGTCTGCCCCAAATGATGGCAGGGATGAACTGACGTGGATCGAAACTTGAAAAAATTGGGCTAACGTTTTCAAGTTTTAATGTTATACATGCAAAATCACCAAAAAAGTATTGTTGTTGATGCTCCCTGATGAAATTTGTTTGGCATCTTCTTCATAATTGTACATAAGTATTAATATACATTGTTAAAGGCACTAAGAAATGACTTCATGAAGTGCAGAATTGACTTAAAGTAGCATTACCTAGCCTCTTTAACCCTTTAAGTCCCTATACTGACCTACATCAATTTTCTCCTAACATTTTCCATACACCATAGAGATAAAGGTTAGGAGAATTAATAGTATAATCACCAAGTATGAAATGCTTTAATCTTTAATCAAATTCCCTCAACTAATCCTTCAAGCAAATATACAGGGATTAGTATGGAGAATTTGACTTACACAATTTGCTAATTACAGATTCATTTTTTTGTTTTTGTGGGTCAATTATTAGTTGTGCGATAAAAAGAAATACAAGGGGTTCTCTGTACAATCACAAGGTCTTAGTAAAAACTTTGTAGTTTGGGTCATATAATTTGAAACTGTTTGGGTGTGTCTCAATGTGCAAAACTAAGTCTTATTTGCACTTGCCCTTAGGAAATTTACAACTTATATTGATTTGAATTGAAATATATAAATTAAATAGAATCATTTTGAACTGCAGAAAAGGTTTTGTATATATTTAGCCACACAGATAAACTACACGATTACAATTACAATAAAGGTACAAAAGTGTAGGAAACTACAAAGCAGATGCTAATTAGGCCTCCTCAATTTATATTTTCCAAAGATAAACTGTGTCATTCAAGAAAATACGCATATCCTCCACACCCCACATCCCAACCCCCCACCCCCCCCCCGTGGAGGGCAACAAAAAATCTGAGGGAAGGGGGGTCCAAAAGAAGGTAATTTCCGTGGGGTTGGTAAGTGGCCTCTTAAGTCTAAAACAAAAGTGCCCTCCATAGGGGAGGGTATAGATATATTTTGGAACTACATGATAAAAATTACAATGACGGATACAATATTATTATTAACAATAAATTAAGGGAGTTTTCAAATGTTGAATATTAAACAGTTTTTTTCCCAGATATTTTTTAGAATGTAGCAATAATTATTATTATTTGGGCGTGGCCCAAATAGAGTAATGGAAACGGCTTGTTTTGACGCAAATGTGCAATAGGCACGCAATACGTGCTAACGTAAACAAGGCAAGTAAACAAGCGAAGCGAGGCGAATGTCTGTCATGCGAACGTCTTGTACAAGGTAAGAGGCATATGGGAAAGAAAGCTCTGCTTGCACACGGCACTTTATCGCACTTTTACGATCTCAAAAGTTAATCCATCCTCGGAGACCCAGGGGCAGTTAGTCGGGTCGATAAAATGTTCGTGGTGAAAGTTTACTGTAAGATCGAGACGAGCCCCTGGGTCTCCGAGGATGGATTAACTTTTGAGATCGTAAAAGTGCGATAAAGTGCCGTGTGCAAGCAGAGCTTTCTTTCCCATATGCCTCTTACCTTGTACAAGACGTTCGCATGACAGACATTCGCCTCGCTTCGCTTGTTTACTTGCCTTGTTTACGTTAGCACGTATTGCGTGCCTATTGCACATTTGCGTCAAAACAAGCCGTTTCCATTACTCTATTTGGGCCACGCCCAAATAATAATAATTATTGCTACATTCTAAAAAATATCTGGGAAAAAAACTGTTTAATATTCAACATTTGAAAACTCCCTTAATTTATTGTTAATAATAATATTGTATCCGTCATTGTAATTTTTATCATGTAGTTCCAAAATATATCTATACCCTCCCCTATGGAGGGCACTTTTGTTTTAGACTTAAGAGGCCACTTACCAACCCCACGGAAATTACCTTCTTTTGGACCCCCCTTCCCTCAGATTTTTTGTTGCCCTCCACGGGGGGGGGGGGGGGGG
>CALNXI010002782.1:50112-52612 GCA_942486025.1 Porites evermanni
TGTGGAACGAACTGACTATTTTATGGAACGATCTGACTATTGAACGATGTCAGCGATCTGACCATGGAACGAAATGACAGGTTACCGTCATGCCCCTAGCAGACTACCAATGAACAAATTAAAAGCTTTGTTACAGAAAACACGGAAAGTGACACTTTTTGTATGGAAGAGTATTCGGAAAAATACACCATTGTCGTCTGAAATTCATTGTTACGTTAAAAGTAGAAAGGGTTTACACTTAAACAGGTACAGAAGTAACTGTAACAGTGTGAGGTTTTTAGTTAAGGGGCAACTTCAAAACTAGTTCGTAAACGAGGGAAGGTGTATCTGTCGTCCAAGCATCAGAGCGCAGGCGATTTAGGTGGAATGAAATATCCAGATAGGCTTCTAAGTAAGAATTTGCTCCTCTGTACATGTAATTATCCATTTTATACTGCTCAAAACAGTTTGAAACACCGGGTTAATTTTGGCCAATTTAAGCTTTGTGCTGATACAGAGAAGAATCCAGGACCTTCAATTTATGTAGATGCCGCAAAAACAATTAATGCTCCATACTGTCAAGGAAATGTTACAGGATTTGGAGGAAATGGTGGACAACGATGTGTCGCAATGAGTCTGTGCGCTTTAATTTACAGTAATATAATAACGATTACTTCAGTTGATGATATGACTCAAATAATGATTGTTGGTATTCAATTATATTCTTGTCTGTCACTGCTTGCAAGACAATGTATGTCAATGTTAACAGAATTGCCAGGAATGGTTACAGTGTTTGAGGAATTTTTCCACCTTGAATACAGTGACAGTTATACTTGTAACATCCATCTCTACTGTATATGCCACCCACAGGTTACAGCATTTGAAACACTCTTGGCACTGAACTACAACTCATTCATTTTAACGGTAGCAATTATTGGTGTTGGTATCTACAGCATTGAGGCTGGGGGATATAATGTATTTGATTCTCATGCTATGTATCATAACAGTCATAGTGAAGGGACATGTGTATTGTCGGAAATACCATCCATGCATAAATTAGTACTATTTTCAGACTCTACATAGGAATGAGGATATATATGAACTTAAAAGTGTACATATCGCCACCTTTGAACCTCGTCTTTTCTCAAGCAATGTTGAAAATTGTAGTATATCAAATGTTAATAGTTACCAATGTTCCTGTAAATAGTGCTGCCCTATAGCAGTTTATGCAATGTGTTACTCTGTTATTAATCCTTTTGGATACTGGACTTAAGGAACTTTATTTGCCCTTGTTAGTAACCGGAATACAATGTACAAAGTGATGGGTGTGAAAACACATCTGTCAGTATCAGTGGAGCTGAGATAAACCTTACTCTCTGGGCTGTAACCACTTATGTCCTATGTTGTAATTTGGCTCCAAGCATGTCTGCATTGAAGATGTGCATATTTTCAAACATTGTGTTGGGAAACATATAGCGCGTTACGCAACACAACGTGCCTTACCCTAAACATAGTAATGGAAACCTTGATCGCGTGTATTTTTAAAGAGATAAGGAATGTATTAAGTTGACAAGTTAATTGCTTTTGAATGTTACGTGCGTGATGTGATAAGAATATGACACATAGATATCTTATAACAAAATGCCAAGACTGTGTATAAGAAAAGAGAGTTGTTATGATTAGGCAGAATGAATTAATGAATGTACGGTGTAGTGAACGAGGATCTTTGCTGGGAATAAAGATATACAGTCCAAGTTCCGAGTGTTTGATTGAGTGTGTGGATATTCCCGAACACATTGTCGTGAAATTACACTATTTTTGTTAAGGATTGGGACATATTGTATAAGCTGTGTGGTTCAGCAAACAAGTGGAGTAAAGGATTTGTCTTCTCTGGTAAGAATTTTACTGCAATAAGACATGTTCAAGGTATCATACCCCTAGTACGACCACGCCCAAATATACGCTCACACAGCGTCTTGTTTCAAAGAAATAATAGACGCTTTGCATAATTCTGACTTCCGGTTTCCGGTTTGAATGAAAACGAGGCTTAAGATGTATAGTGTTTCAAGATGGCGGAAGGCAAGAAGAAACGAAGTCAAGGGAAAGAGTGCTCGTTTTTTGGTTGCTCCAATAGAATGTACGATGAAAATGGGAAAAAAACACGCTTTAGATTTTTTACATTTCCAAAGGATGAAATGCTTCGTAGAATTTGGGAAAACCGTGTGGCGAGAAAGTCGGGAAAAGACGGTTTCCGTATAACCAAGGCAACTGTGGTTTGCAACGTCCATTTTCGAACAGATGACATATTGCGTGTTCCAGGGGGAAGTCGGTTAGATTTAAGGAAAGGAGCAGTCCCACTGAAATGGAATGAAAGACCCAAGGAAAAAGAAAAAAAAAGAACCGCTCCACGACAACGAGAAACATCACTGAACGTAAACAAGTCACCGCCAAAAAGCTCGAACCAGGATCACTCAGTCAAAAAATTTTCAACGACGTCAGAGATAGTACAGGTGGGAAATGC
>CALNXI010002782.1:57612-63679 GCA_942486025.1 Porites evermanni
TGGCCGTTTCCTTATCCCATTTAACAGCAGTAAATGATAACAGTAAAAAAATCCTTTCCAGTTACAGGTACTGTCAGTTTACTTGGTAAGATGGATTCACCTTTTTATTTGTTTATACTACAAATTTGAGGTAGATCTGGCAATTTAATGTGCAAGGACAAGGGAATTTCTGCTTAAAGATTGGGCTTCATTTCCCACAGTGCTTTTGCCATTCGTGTTTGTGCAGTTAACATTTGTATTTGACCATTCTTGCTCGATTTTCAATGATGCTAGATGCATTTATAAACATATTACAATTCGGGCTACTCTTAAGACGCATACTGCCCTTAGTCAAGTACACTTGACCAATGGTTGATATCCATTTGTGACAGCCAAAAATCTCTTCAGGTTGAAATTTTAGAGTGACAAAGTCCTTCAAGGGCCACCCTCACCCCCTCCTCCTTAGCTAATGGATAACTGGAGTGACACTATAAAATTATTATATCCTTTAGGGATCAGCTGTACGTATGTTTCGTAAGTAAAATCCATTCTCAGGGTAAACCGGTATTTAATCTTAGTCCGGCAGAAAAGATTACTTTTTGCTGTGAACCTTGCAATTTGGAATATAGTAGTTTTTTAATGCTCTAACAGCTTGCCTAGGACTCCTAGTTTACTGATCCATCAACTGACACTCTAGCAGTAGTGGGGAAATTACTCCTCACGGCTATTTTAAAGTGCGACTCGCGCCACCATTTCAACAATTGTGACAAAGGAAGTTACGTCAACATAATTTATTTGAAAAGTTATTGAAAACCGCACAAATGTTTGTGGCTTCTTTGTTTCAACCGGAAAATATTAATATTCAAGCATTTACAGGACAAATCAGTCACCCTGGTAAGTCATAATTCCCGGCTGTTTGACTGAACAGACTGGACAAAAATATAAATATAGGCCTACTCTGGGACCTTAAGTCGCCGCAACTTTAGGCAACTTTAGGAAAATTTGCTCAAATTGTTATGCGCCTTTAGGTAACTTAAGATAACCTATTAGGTGAATTAAATGCCAGTGTATACAAAATTGACGTCTACTGATAGCACCACCTGTCTATGGAGACAGTCGGTCTGTGAGACATCTATTAAACACCCAAAATTCCAACAATCTCAACACTTTTTATACTAAAATAGTGATTCTACCTTATATTTTGAACATTAAATATCAAGGTAGCCTGCGTCGCAGATGTTATCTAACACTGGTTAGTAAGGTCTGCGAAGCAGCACTGCAGACGGACTTAACCCAGAGTTTAGTTCCATCTGTGGCACACGCTAATATCAAGGTGTTGGTTTAGTATTACTATAGTAGAGACAAAATCTGAACTAGAAGCAACCAAAAGGGTAAAGTTTCTCTTAGCCTTTAAATGTAATATTTTACAATATAAGGGATAAAAAAATGGTTCCTGCATTTCTTTTCCCAAAAAATAAATCCCCCTGAAATGACTGAAAGGCAAGCAATTTTGTTTACCAAGGGTGATGTAATGGTATAAAAGTAATCATCAAACTTCAGTTTCAAAAAATTTAAGATTCATGCAAAAGTTAATGATGCAATGTCACATAAAAGATAACATATTGCATGTGCCTGAGTATATTATACCTGCCAACTCTCACGCCTTAGGCGTGAGTCTCACGCCTGCGGGTTGAAAACTTCGATCTCACGCCGGCAGTGCGAACGCCCGGTTAAAGAGTGCGGACTAACTTTTTACACTCAACAACGGCAGATACTTGACACAATTTCCAAAAATATGTTAACTCAGACCCATGTAAGGAACGAAAACCATGTGTAAAATGAATAAATGACAATACCTTCCTCACGATCTCTGATTTTTGAAGTGAAAAGCACTGGGAGCGAGCTCGCCTTTGGCAGACTTCGGCAGACTTCAGAAGTCTTTGGAAGACTTCGGACTTCTTCGGAAGACTCTAGAATTCTTCGGGAATGTTCGGAAATGATCGTGTCGTCTTCAAAAATCCCAGCACTCCCAGGATGAAAAACTCACGCTTATATCTCAGAAAAAGTCGGCAGGTATAGTATATTATTCCAATGCACCTCTGTAAAGTAGAGAGCAGGTTTGTAAAAAAAACTGAAAGCTTATATTTAAGTGTTTGTCTTCATAATTTGACAACAAACATTACAGCAGTTAATATTAAATCACTTATCAATATTGCAAATTATGGAAATGACGATCCCCAGTGTATGTCGTGGCAAGTGCTCTGCCAATGTTTGTCCTCATACAGTCATGCAAGTACGTTTCGCAAATTAAAGAAAGTGTTTTTCCAATTGCATTCGGATACAAGCTTAAAATTGGCCTTTCTCGCCATATATTGCTCCTTTCCTGTCTCAATCAAAGAAAACACTCCAATATTGCCAATCCTTGCTTTGCTCGTGAACCTTACTCGCTTTCCATAAATTCCACGGTCTCTTTGAAAACTTTTTAGTCGGGTTGATTTCATGAATGTGCATGAATACATTACCAGCAAAAACACAACCAACTCAAAAAAACAGCCTCGCCTTGTTCCACACGGCAGCGTTTACGCTGTCAGCATAAAAAGAAGCGTTCATGTTTAAACCGATGGTAGTACCAAGTGTAAAAGTTTCCATTATAATCTCGGAAATTTCCAGTTAAAGGAGATCTTCAAAAGGAAAACGTAACAGCCAGTCGCCATTTTGAATCTCCCAGAATTCCTCTGCAGTCCATTGTTTCTCGGTTGTGGGCAAGTAATTCATGGCAGTCTCCATATAGACTCCCTAATATATTAGTGCAATATTGTATACCCCTATATATCCTGTGTACCCATGAATACCCTAGTAATACTGTATACCCTGTATATTTGGCCGGTATTATCGAAGAAAATAGTACCGTCCAACGGGACATCCTGAGTTTTAGCAACAATTGTTAGGCGGTATATGATATCTGGGATTTTTACTGTTAAACGGTGCTTCTTTAGGTTTCTAAAAGGCCAGGGTAACTAAACAGGAATGGTTTTTTTTTCCATAACAAAATACCTTGTCCTTTTGGCCTGCATTATCTAAGGAAATAGTACCGCTTAGCAGGACATCCTAAACGATGTCAGCAGTTGGTTGTATATTGTATTACTACATGACATGCAGCTTGTTATTGTTACACTGTAATACATACCTTGCTTTCTGATGGTTTTTTCCTACCAGCTGGGGACAGCTGAACAAAGATAGTTTTATTCATTCCTTGTTGTTGTAATTTCAAAATCAAATATTTCTTATGTAAGGATACATAAAAGGAAACGTCAGAGGTTATCCCCATCTAGGACGCTCCCTTCATAAAATGTAAAGTAAACATACTACAATGCAAAATTTAAGAATGATTAAGAAATGGCTAAAAAAATTTACAAAATTTTACAATACTTTCTAAGTTTACTTCGAATCACCTAAGAATGTCCACTCAGGGGGGTACTCTATAGGGAGTACTCAGGTATAACAGTGATGGGGAAGTGCAAAACCCTTTTTCTGGTTTGACATGTGAAATCCAAGGATAACTGAACAGGAGTGATTTTTATTCTTGAAAATTGTCTTGTCCTTTTGAATGGTATAAGCTAAGAAAATACTACCACCCATCAGGACATCCTAATTAAATTAGCTCATCAGGCTGGTGTTTAATTTTTCATGGTTTATCTCATTTGAAAATGTTTTCAAAGTTAATTTTTATCTCAGGTAATTTTTGTTTTTCTTTTGTTTTTTGGTATGTTAATATGTGCTTATAATGGAAACAAAGGGAAAACAAAAATTACCTGAGATAAAAAATTAATTTTCTTTTGTGTTACTCAATATTATTATTAAGGAGCATGATGAGTTTGGAGTTGCTTTCAAACTTTATTTTCTCCACTCATCAACAATTTTTTAAGTTGGTAGCACATGCATAAGAGTTTGGATCCAGGAGGGGTGGATTGAGTGGCTAGCCACCCCTCTTTAGAACAGCCCACCAAAAAATATAATACTTGGAAAAACAAATGGCAAGATGTGGGTCCCCCAAAATTATAGAAATACGTGGGATGCAAAAACCTTCTGATGCTAACCAGCCATCTTGCTTCCTAAATCGCCATGCTTAGGGACGACAGTGCGACAACTTCACTCTAGACTTCACATAATTCCCTCAGGCAGCTGGGTAAGTTTGGGGACAGGGTAAGGGGGGGTGGGGTTAGTGGGGCTGTTGACAGTCAGGGGGAGGGGGGAAGTGAAACAGAGAGTCTCCAGAATCTAGTACATGGCATCTCTGCTTTCTTTGACAGGCAATTTCACATGCTACCAAGGTAGGTAGGTTTTGGGTATGGTAATATATGATAATGAGTTTAAAACAAAAGAAAATAAAATTTAGACCAAGGATAAAATTGAGCCACAACATATATCTCAATTCATATTTTTGGTTTTCAGTATGGAGAAGGGGGGTGAAAATAGTTGTTGTTGTCACAAAAAAGATCAAACAGTAAATAGATAAGGGATATTTTAATGAACTGTTTTAAAATAACTTTAAACAATTTCTCAAAAGAAAATTTAAGAACAATTTTAAAAAATGATGAAATTACACTGCTGTCACAATCTATTACAACTAAAGGGTACGATTTGTTTTGATAGTGCCAGCCAGAGATTACAGCCAACTGTAGCAACCTTTTTTTTGGCTGAGTTAAACTGACCAGTCAAACAACACACAAATAATGAGGACAGAAAATAACAATGGTTCTGTGACAATAATTAAAAAATAATAACAACAACAATAACAATAATATTAATTTTATGATAATAATAGATCTAACTGGCCTTTCCTGGATGTAGTAAGGATGGAAACATATCATGAACAAAAGGATATCATTTACATGATTGACTACTGATATGATCAATCAGGCTCCTCTGAGCAATACACTATTCCCTTAGATAACTCGATCTGTAACTCTGCCCAAAGGGATAACACCACTGAACACCAATATTGCTCACTGTGAGGTAGTAATTAGCAAAAAGTTAAACAGTAGAAAGCAAAACTGTGGTAACCAGATTTTTAAATTAGAAAAGGTAAGATCTGCAGTTTCCAAAGTTGCAAGCCACTAAAAAAGGGTGTCTTTTTCCTGAAATCTACACGGTTTGAAACACGGGTTTTCAGCAGTTTTTCATTATTCCCCATTCAAACGTATTTTTAAATTTTGGGTTAAAAGTATGTAGGTGAGGCAAGCACCTTGCCTTGTGTCTTGCTAACTGCAGCCCTGCTAAATGTTTTGTACATGCAGACAAATGCTGCTGTAATGCCAGATAACCCACTGCGTGGTACTATTTTCTTAGCTTAAACTATTCAAAAGGACGAGAACATTTTTTTAAGAATAACCGAACAGGAGTGTGTCTGGTTATCCTAGGTTTTTAGAAACCTCTAGAAACAACGACTGCATCACAATGTAACAATAAATAATTATTATTATAAATAGCCAAACCTGATGTAAAAAGAAACAATTGCCACTGTACTTTCAAATGCTCCGCTGGGCGGTGCTACTCTCTAAGGACATATGGTTCAAGAGTACAAGGCAATTTTCAGAAATTCAATCACTCATGTTTGCCTATTCTGGGCTTATGGGAACCCACAGAAAGCAAGGTCTACATTGCAATGTAACATTATTGTAAAAGCAAACAAATGCTGCTTTTATTTTTAGTCCCGCTGGATGGTACTCTTTGATTCAGTAATACCGGCCAGCCGGACAGGACAACTTAAGGTGGCTTGGCTGGATTTTTCATGGGTGATACCTCCCAAGTTTAATCGTTAACTGCGTGGGCATGAGTCAAGATATGGGAAGAAGGTTACCACAACTAGCACTGTATTATATAAAGATGAAAGTTTGTGATCTGAGTTTTAGTGCAATCAGAGTCGCCATGGTAACAAAGACAAGACAACAAAGCAAGCATTCCTGTTGGATCTTGCACAGCCCATGACGTGGCACCACACTGGTCATTTACCCCTCCAAAGGAATAAAGTACCATCGTAAAATTATCCTGAAACAGAATGCTTTTTTTTTTTTTTTTTCATCTTTAA
>CALNXI010002783.1:0-63639 GCA_942486025.1 Porites evermanni
AGAGAGGAGATTTGAATTTAACTTCCGTCACAATAGACACCAGTGTTCTCGAAGTAGGACATAGCTACATTTTGCAGTTAACTCTTTGGAAAGATGTAAGAAGCTCATCTGCTGAAATGACTTTTGAGATAACATCTGGAGATGTACCCAGAGTAATTCTTAGGTAAGTGGGCCGTTTCATACTTTATACTATTACATGAGAAATTTCTGCAATTTGATTGGCTTAGAGCAGTGGTATTTCAGCTTAATTTGAAATACCTACATGTGAAAATTACAAATCTTGTGTGGGTAGTAGTATAAACAAATAATAGGATGATTTCTAGTGGTATTTGGCATAAATACTACTCATGATATTTCAGAATTGTCTTAAATTTCACTCGCCTAACGGCTCGTGAAATAGAGTATAACAATTTCGAAATATCACTCGTGGTATTTATGGCAAATGTCTCTACAAATCTTGCTATTACCTATACTAATATGGTTAATTTTATTATGAAGAAATAATATCCATAACTTTTTCACAACCTCCAAACCGGACCATTTAATTTTTGTAAGTGTCTCAACTACGATTTATCTGAGGCAACTCTCCTGAATCCTAAATACCACACAAAATATAAGAAATATGTCATCTGAGCTGTCCAAAGAAGTAACGCCCTAGACTTAACTACGTCAAATTACAACAAGATTCGATTGCTAATTTTCTATGTTTATCATTTACCTTAGGTGCTTTGTTGATTGTGGTGCGATTGTATCTTCTTCCAACAAATTTCGAGTAACATCAGAATGCCCCAACTCTGCATGCGTCGGCGCAACCTACGAATGGGTTCTGGAAAGGTTTGACACGGAAAGCTGGCAGACTCTGTCTAATGTGGCTGACATCACAGCTACGCCAATTAACGCTTCAAACTTTATAATTAAACAAAACATGCTTCTTTCTAATACACAGTACCGACTGAAATTGAATGTGATATCTCTAATGAAAGTAGAGGGTTATGGATTGCTTGAGTTTGAAACGGCTGGCGAGCCTCACGGTGGTTTGTGCAAATCGTTAGTCATAGAAGGCGTGTCATTGGAGACAGAATTTATGTTTGAGTGCATTGACTGGACGGACAGAAGTACACCATTAACTTATGAATTTCGAAATGGTGACGATCCAATTTCCTACGGTATTTCCCCAGTTTCTCCGAAAACAGTATTGCCTGCAGGAGATCCTGAAAACAACTATAAGATAACAATTAATGTTGTCATTAAAAATGCAGTTGGGGTGAAAGTGGTTTACTCGTTTGAAATAAAGGTGAGATAAGAAATATTTTAAGATATCTGTATTGATAGAGTTTGATGTAGCTTAAACCACTAGTGTCGCATATTCCATCTGCCTAAAACGGCCAATGTCGATCGGGACGACAATCGACTTTAACAGGGTTGAACGATCAATAGCCTCACTGTCGACATTAATACTATGCATTAGAAACATATGAATAAGCAATGAAGTGAAATATAACACTTTGATGCTGCATTGTTGACTTCAGCCAGATTCCGATACCAAAAATATTTAAACTCATAATAGTGAACACTTACATGTAACTTCTACTGCACATGTAATGTCTATCTCTTTGCATTTCAATTTGAGGCATTGAAATTGGATTACAGTCTTAACTGTGATGGATTTGAAACTTAGAACTTATATATAAGTCTTGACTGATTTTTCCAGGTCACTCCGTCTTCAAAACTTGATCCTTGCCAATCCTCATTGGAACAAGTGACCAGCGAATTAGAAGACTTACTTCTCGGGCCTGAAAATGAAGTTGACGAATTTCTATTAAAAGGCGAGATAAGTCAGGCCGCGCAGCTTTCGTTATCGGTCCTGGCCTCAGCTAAAGAAAAAACAGAGTGTGGACAAAACGTTCCTACTGATATTCAGTACCAGGTGAGAAAAGTGAATCAATATAGTTAATTATAAGCTTCAAGAAACTTCTTATCCATAGTCAGTGTTCCCATAAAAACTCTCGCGTTCCTTTTCATGCGTCATGAAAAAAGGAATGTCTAGTAGCCGGAGGTAATTGTTGGCTTCACATTAGAAGCCAAGCTTGTTTTTCAAGTAAACACTCGATTCAAGTCTCAAAAACATGACTTCACACTTCTCGACAAAGTATATTGCTTGAAGTATTAAAAAGCTGTCAAACTCTCCGTTCTTTAGAATCTTGGAACCGCTGCACGCACACATCGTGCAATGGCTTCCACTTCTTATTGGCCAGGTGTGTTCTAAAGTGTGGGGTAGACCATAGGAACGTTTCCATGCCCACCAAGTCAAGTTGTAGCGAATAGGTAATTTTACCCATTTACACTCAAAGCAGGTTCCAAGTACACTTACATTATACTTGAAGCTCTAGTGTGAAGCTAACCAGTATTCCGATTCTTGTGGAATCTAGAAAAGTTTCCGCTTTGCTTGATTCTTCGATGTACTGACCCAGCTTTCTTTAGTGTTTCAACCAAGTGTTATGATATTCTTTCCAGATAATGTGTGCTATTGTAACAAGGTTTACAGCGATACCTCCTGAGAGCCTACAAATGTCTCTCCTGTTTGGCTCAGTTGTAAAGGCAGCAACGGAAGACAGTCAGCTTAAATGTGATGGATTCGATGTTTTGGTAAGTTTTAAACGAAGAAAAAAATCTTGTCGTAATAAAGTCTATTTCTATAATTTTGAATATCATTTTCCATGGCCGCTGGTTCTCTCTTGTCTCTCCTTCCATGTAAGGCTGATCCGTATACCATTATGTAAATATTTCCAATAAAACCTTAATATCTAAACTTAGAGTGCATGCTGGATGTAAGATTGCATGATGCATACTCTTCTCCAACATAACTATAAAAAGTTGTGACATTTAATGCATCTCGCTCTTTTAGGAGTCAACGAGGAAATTAACAAATTACATAAGCTTGCTCCTAGCATCATCTCTCGCAGATGTGGAGGAACCGTTCTCAGATGAGATTCAGGATGCCGCTGCAACGACAACAGAACTTTTGGGAAATGTTCTTAAATCAGCATCTTCTACCGATAACACTGGAGTGGAGAGTAACGTCTCACAATCCAAGGTGAGAAAGTGATACGCAAAGTAATCACTGATCCCAGCATCTGACAACCGAATGGTTAACCATTTGCGTTGGTACCCGACATTAGATTGGTTGACCGGGATTTGATTCCTGTCCAACCAATTTTCGGCGTCCTCGTAACAATTGAGGAGAAGGCGTTGCTTTAGTTTAGACGGCAAATAGTTAGAATTCCCTTTTAGTCCTTTCGGGTAAGGACGGAAATCCGCAAGTCCCTTCTTTCTGCACTTTCACTTTACATGAAAGGAATGACTATGGCCAAAGAGACTCTCTGGCAGTGACAACCGCTAGTTTTACCTGTTTTTGTCCTTCAGTTGGAACACTGTAGGGGATGATCTCATTAAGTGGTAGCCCTTTTGCCCACCTTCAGGAGCCGTAATAATTGCAAATTGGGTATGACTGTGAGAGGAAGTATGAAGGATGCATTACAGAATAAGGTTGTACTTGGCCTGTCTCACCACCCAGCTTTGGTTTGTCCCATACTCGCGACGAGTATGGGAACGACCTCCTTTCATGACATTCACTCGCTAATACTTACTAGTAATCCAAACGCGAAAATAATTACTAGTTTGATGATACAGAAAACACATGGGCATAAGCAATAGATAATACTGGGACAAAGAGGGAACAGAAGTCTAATTACTGGGACGTCCGTACATTGTAATAAATAGTTTGAAACGTCATCAAGTCCACGCGCTAATGCCTCGAAGCACACAATGCAGAATATTGCGCTGGCGACTGTTAAATTCTCTCTTGACGACACTAAATTAAAGTTTGCCGACCTTCCTGGAAACCAACTTCTGATTAACTTAGCGTTTAAATGGTCTAAAAATAACTCTGGTGAAATTTCCATACACCAATGGCTAGGCTGGGCATTCCATCTCTGTGTCCCATTGTTCTTGGCATAAGTTCATTATTTTTTGCCATGGCAATAGAGCTTTCCCGTGCATCACAGCTTGAAGAAAACTTAAAAAACCGCGGTAAACGTTTATGGTGATGTGTTGAAGCCTTTTTTATAAATTTTGATGCTTACTAGGAAATTATTTGGGGGGGAGGGTTGTTGTCCGATTTACAGTCGTTGGGCCTTACAAAATCCTACACTGCAGGTGTCACTAGCAAGACGTTCGTTGTTCTTGTCATTGTTGTCCCTTCAAAGATTTACTAGCAGAGAAAAGTTATATTCCGTCCAGTATTATTTTATCATTGGCAACACAATACCCAATTCTGTACCTTACACTGACTCCTAGGCTGACGCAGAGGACGCTCTACAACAAATTAATGACATCGTCGACTCCATCTCATCTCGGTTAGTAATATCTGAAAGACTGGACATAAAGAAGAACGACTTATCGATTTCACTGAGAAAGGTTGATTCAGATCACCTCAATGGGCTTAGTTTAGAAGAAGGACTTACACAGTTTGCATTTCCGAGTAATCTAAACCTTAGTGCTGACGGCGAAGTAAATGCCAAGGTAAAGAAAATAAAACTATAATCTTTTATAATTATGATAACATTGGTTTACAAGTAAATTCCATTTTGTACCGTGTCTGTTCTTTTCCGCGGCGCTAAAATGTGGTAGGAACAATTGTAAGAATGACATCTGTAATTGATTCCACAAATCCCTAAAAACCATGGTAGTAAACCGTGACTTTAAATGGGCGTACCACATTGCTAAAGCATATAGTATAAGTGAAGTTTTACAGGTACAATTTATTTACCAAAGGTCAGGCTATCGAAGATGCTAACTATGCTGCGCGTTGTAAAACGTTTTTGCGGTGGACATCGCTTAAAGGCACTTAGTTTTTTAAGCCAAAGTAAAAAAGTTAAAACTATTTCTTAAGCCAACCTTTCGAACGTATCGACGTAAGCGAAAGAACCACATATTTTCAACGTAAATGTTATGGTTCAAATTCAACCAATCACGTTAAAAGACGGTTAAATTAAATTATTTCCAATATTTTCTTTTAGATGATGACTTTTAATTTCAACCCATTTCCTGGGGACTCAAGTGGTGCAGCTATCACATCTAGCGTTTGTAGCCTGGAACTTTCAAGTAGCGGAAATGGGACGTTAAACGTATCGGATCTCGATGAAGACATTGAGATTGATATCCCTCTTAATCCTAGTAACGGAGAATCCGCTGAGCCAACCGGTTCTTTTCTCACCCCGAACAAGTTGACCATCCACAGCTACTTCGCTGAGCTAGCTAACGTCCCTTTGTCGCTGTTCCTCGCAGGACAAGATCAAGATGCTGTAGTAGAGGTGCTAATAAAATATGGATCAAGGCCATCGTTGGATGACTTTGATGAAAACTTCACTATCCCTTTAACCTCATGTCAAAGTAATGCAACCGCGATAAATGAAAACCAAACAGGCTGCGGCTCTCAATTACAGACAACGATTACGGTTACCCCTCCAGAGCAAAGTTTAATTTACGTGGGAATCTTGACATTTGGCGAGAAAAATGTCACTGAGCACTCCAGAAAAAGACGGTCCTGTTTTGGAGGAGGTAGACAAAAACGATCGTGTATTGGTGTTAAGGATCCGCCCCTAGAAGGCTTTAACAAGTCTGTCATTCCAAAGTATGATCCATTGACAGATGTAAATTACACTTTGACAATGAGCCAAGCAAATTGTTTGTACTGGTCTACTACGATGGAAAAGTGGACGTCCGATGGATGTAAGGTAAGCTATCGTCGAGATATCGATAAAGCATGGTTTATTGAGGATAAAGAGCATCAAATCCTTATTAGGCAATAGAGCGTTTTAACATGACGTCACGGCCGCTATTTTGGTGATTCAAAACAATGAAACGGCGGCCGTGTCGGTGTTGCAAACCATTCCTGTGGGAGTTCAACTCTTTCTTTTATGTAAACGCTTTTTTAGTGTATAGATGCTGGTCACGTGGGTTAAAACACTCTGTAAGTCCAAATGGAAACCCTTACAGTTTTGATGGATGGTTAGTCACTCTGAAATTTATATGAATCCTATTCCTTGGAGATTAGTCTACCATCACAAATTAAACAACACGTGGGTTAAAGTTATCATTCTATTGGGTCCTTATTTGGTCTTTCGTGCCTTAGGTTGGCCTTGGCTCTGACAAAAAGAAGCTGAAGTGCCTTTGCAATCATTTAACAGCGTTCGGAGGAAACTTTATACAGGCGCCAAATCCCATAGATTTCGACAAAGTGTTCGTGGAATTTACAAGACTAGGAGAAACTGGAAACGTAGCCGTGTTGATAACGATATGTGTCGTGTTCCTCCTTTATTTTGTGGTAACTGTCTTTGCAAGACGAGTGGACAAACGTGACGAAAATAAGGTATGAAAATAGCTCCGATCCATAAGAAATAAATGACATGCTCTAGAAATATCTAGTGCAAGAAGTAATTTAAAATTTCCAAACTAGCGTTTACTTTACCAACAATCGGCGACAAAATGAGTTGAGACACTTCGCCCAAAAGTAGGCTTTTTTACGATTTATGAACTTCAAAAGAAGGAAATATAGCTTTCCTCCCCCATCCCGTCTATACAATGTTGAGCCCTTGTTCTAGCTACCTATAGCAAACAACAAACACCCCAACTTTGAGGGGTGCGGATTCTTTTGTTCTCCGTAGTCACCCTATTTAAGTACAATTTCTCAACAATTTTGTCGCCGATTGAAGATACTTCAAAAACAATTAGTAAATATATATAGCTCGAAGAGGCAGCGTGGCGTCGCACTCGCAATCCTGCAGTCCCGGATTCGGGTCCCGCTCCGACCACAAGCTGGTTTTGTTTCTCTTGAGCGTAGGGGATCAGGAACGAGATTGGTTAATAGCCTGGATATAGCGAAATACCGACCCAAAAACTGGCATCTTGAGCATAACCCTTTCAGTACCCGAGATAGGCGTTGTATACTAAAAGGTCCAAGAAGCTAAGGTCGTAGTAGGTCCTTTGAACGTTACTTTTTTTATGACAAAATATTACAACTTCAATCAAAGTAGAATTACGAACTTCCAAATAAGGACATCTGCTGTCAAGTGTAACCAACAGATATGCTCCAAATATGGGGTCTATCTTGTATGCCTTCTCTTCTGATGCTTCTCATAAAAAGTAAGACTTGGACTGGAAAAAAAATATTCAAAGAAGCGGCTAAAAAAAGACGTCTCAAGATTGGCCTGGACTGGACTGGGTAGGGGTATCAATATACCCCTAGCGTTCCAATAAGTGACTACAATGGAACCTGTGAAAGGAAAAAATACTAGTGAGGGTTCTAAAATTTATTTATTGGCCATGTGAAAATAGGATGGGTAAATAAATTAATTAACCCGGAAAAACGTACCTTTGGCCAATCTTTTAAAAACCTGAAAATAATCATTGAAAAACCAATGAAAGACCTTCGTTATGTGGTTGGTAAGAAAGCATTGTGACATAACATTTATCTGGCTATCCACAACATGTAAATCATTCTGATATTCTATTTTGCGACGTTTTCGTCCCTTAGATTACCCCTCCGAGGACCGTAGTAGTTAATGAAGGCGGAAGCTATGTCTACGAAATGGTGATACGTACAGGTGTTTGGAAAGATTCAGGTTCTACTGCGAACATATCACTTTGTATAGACGGCAAGATGGACGAAAGCAAGGAAATCCATTTGCGACGTAGGGGAGAAAAGCCTGAACTATTTTCCCGTGGTGGTGTTGACGGTTTTGTGCTAACAACCAGTAACACTTACGGACCCCTGAAGGCAATAACGTTATCTCATGATAACTCTGGCAACGATCCATCGTGGTTTCTTGAAACGTTGATCATAAAGGATAAACAAACTGGGGAAGTGTGGAATTTCTTAGTGAATAGGTGGCTTGCTGTTGAAAAGGGTGATGGTCAAATACAAGTTACAGTGCCATGTTTCAACACAAGTGATTTTGGATTCTCAGATCAGGTGCGATCGATGGCCCCTCGAATTTTAGCCGATAGTCATATTTGGTTGTCAGTTGTTGGCAAAGCATCGAGCAGCACATTCACACGAGTGCAAAGAGTGTCTTGTTGCCTTTCCGTTCTTTTTACTGCCATGATCGCAAACGCCATGTTCTACAATATTGGCGGGGAATCACTAGCGGCAATTCGGGTTGGACCATTTAAGTTCTCGTGGCAGCAGATCGTCATAGGAGTTCAAAGCGGAGTGATTGTTGCGCCAGTGAACATCCTGATTGTACTACTCTTTCGCTTGAGCAGGCCAAGGCAGCGGAGAGATGATAAATACAAAACTGGCACGGATTCATTTCATCTTATTGAGGAGGCGAGGAAATCGAGGTTTACACTGCCCCACTGCTTCATCTACATCGGATGGTTCCTTTGTATCACCACGACACTAACAAGTGCCGCTTTCACGCTTTTTTACAGCCTTATGTGGGGAAAAGAGCTTGCCGAGCAATGGCTTGCATCCATAATGACTTCTCTAGCTGAGGATATATTCGCTGCGCAGCCAATGAAAGTGTTACTAGTTGCTTGTGTAATATCCTTGTTGACAATCCGACGAAAAAAGGGGTGTAACGCTGCAGTTAGAGATGCAGAAACCTATGGACAAATGAGCGATGGCGAGTTCGATGATGATCCAAAGAAAACGTTGAGACGTTATGAACTTTCAAAGATGCGCGACAACAAGAAAAAGGACGTGAAACTACTAGGAATGATGAGACAAATAATTCTGCATACCTTATTCGTATTCCTCATGGCCATCACTTGCTATGGGAACAAAAACAACAACCGCTTCCTAATGACAGCAGCGGTGAAGCAACCGTTTCTAAAGTTTGACAAGGTAATTGCCTTTTCTTTCCGAGAGAAAGCCAATGATTCACAATTTACAGAATTACATTAGCAACTAGAGGTAACAGGTACACCCTGACAAGTACTAATCAGATCATAGGTTCTACTCCTATGGGGAATACTTTTGGATTTTTCCTTCCGAAACGCCTTTGTCAGTGACTGAAAAATTATCGTTCTCATGTTTTCACCTGATGCTAAACATTAAGCAAAAAAACATATATATGTAAGCCATGGCTTAAAATCGTTGTTAAAAGTAAAATATCGCTAGAATGTCAAAGCGACGAGGGTGGATAAGAGTTCACGCTTTTTTCTCCATGTACAAGCCAAAGGGAAGCGGAAATTGAACTAATTACTATCCATGACTTTATTCTAGTATCTGGTGGTGGCATATAAAACAGGACTTTGAATGGAGCATCCCACATTGTTCCCCCTAGTTCAAAATAACAGTAGCGAAAGTGAATAGAAATTTTTTTATATAGGTCAACGTTACGTAACAAAATTATCACAATCTATTTCTTTTTCAACAGGTCACACATCCGGACGTACTGAGGGGATGGATGGATCAATTTTTCATACCAAACCTCTATGCAGGGTTCTGGTACAATAACCAAAAAGAGATTATGGAGGTTTACATACACAATAAAAAGTCTATTTTGCTGGGAATGCCACGAATGAGACAAGTTAGAATTAAGAGGAGTGAGTTCGAGTTTACTGTAAATAGAAAGATGAAGACCATATTCACTACAATTAGCCTAAGAGGGACAAAAAGCAATGCCACCGGATGAACGACGGGGCGCTTTAAAAAAAACGTATTAAAGGAACATAAAGAGAACCTTGCTGTTGATCTCTTGACATGGGGAAAATAAAGTGCTAGCCCCTTCTTTTGCTTTGTCAGGAAAATTCTAATTATATCAGAAGGCGAAATATTTAGGAACCTCCATCTCCCTTAAATCGGCTTTTCCTGAGCACTTGTAAATGACCTTCACGCACACCCGACTTTTTTTAGGGATTTCTTATAAGGATTATTAATTATTTATATTTTTCTTTAGTTGATTTTTTGACTTTTTTCTTTGAAGGCACTTGTGGAGTTCTTAGTTTCATCAACCCGCACTGCTATTATGACTACACTTTCGAAAACGAAGACAAAACCTTCATGAGTCTTCCGGGATGGAAAGAACTGCCTGTAAATACGACATGGCCTGATTCACTTAAGATGTGTCCACGACCATGGCGATACCAGAGTCCAGAACATCTTGGGAATGCTCTACCGACATGGGGAACTTTCAAGCTGTATAGTGGGGGTGGATACATAGCTGCCATGGGATATAACGAAGAAACTGCAGGTGGGGTAGTCAATGAATTACATGCTGAGGGATGGATTGATCAACAAACCAGACTTGTAGTTATTGAATTCACGGTTTTCAACATCAACACAAACCTAGTCAGCATCGCTTCTTTCTTCTATGAGGTTCTAGCTACTGGGGCTGCGTACACAACCAAGAAAGTGGAAACACTGGAGCTGTATAGTACAGAATCAGGCGCTCGAGAATTTTATCTCATTTGCCAGTTTCTCTTCATGTCTATGACACTTTATTACTTCGTCTTGCTCCTGGTTAATCTTTTTCGCCAACGAATCAGCTTTTTTAAATCCATATGGAATTTAGTTGAATTTTTGCAAGTTGTTTCTTCTGTGACAACAGTAACATTCTACATGCTCAAAGCTAAAAGTATTTTAAGAAGTGTTAAAGCAATACAGTCTAATCCCTACGCAATCATTAACTTTCACACTGCACTGTCTTGGGCTGAGTGGGAAAATGCATCTATTGCTGTCGCCGTATTCATGGCAACGTTAAAGTTTCTCAATCTTCTTCGGGTTAACCCCCACGTCATATTTTTATTTTCATCTTTTCGCCAATCTGTTGGTCACCAATTATCCTTTATGTTCATTCTCCTGTTAATCTTCAATTCCTTTGCCATGTCAGGAATACTGATTTTTGGTGGGTCCATGTACGTGTATTCTAGTTATTTAAGAGCCACAGTAGGCCAATTTGAATTTCTGTTAGGTAAAGCAGTGCCGGTAGAAGGTCTTCGAGCTGAAAATAGAATTATCGGTCCCATATTTGCCCTGTTTTATGTGCTAACTTTGACCATTTTCCTCATGAACATGTTCATCTCTATGCTCAATGACGCGTACTCTGGTGCAAAGACAAATGTCGAAGATAGCGCTGAAGATCTGGAACTCTCACACCATCTTGAAGAGCGTTTGTTAGAACTTATGGGGGAAAGGAGAGGCGGACGTGATCTTACAAAGTTGTTCTGTGACGAAGCAATTTTCGTGAACATGTTGAGCTCCGAAGCAGAGCCATTCTGCAAGAATACTGAACGAATTCTTCAGTGCACATATGAGCGATTGATTAAAGTAGATCAGCGAATTGCCAAGCTTATTCGAATGACTGAGACGGAAGAAAACGGTCAGCTTGAGGAAGACCGTGAGCTTATTACCCTCATAAGTAAAATTATCTTCATTCCCCAAACTTGTGAGACTCAGGCTCAGGTTGCCTTTATGTACTAGAGAACTTAATTAGAGAGCAATTAAGAATAAAGGGCAAGAGAGGTGTCAGTTATGCACAATGAAGGAGCTTAGCTGAAACATTAATGGAATAATAAAGACCTCGTTGCATAAGTCTCCAATGCGAAATTGTTCTCGTGTTGAATAAGTCTTTAATCCTACACTTACAGACGGTTTGTTTGTGCAATGTTGATTTTGCTGTACCTTTTATTTCTAGCTAACAAAAAGTATGAGCGTAGATGATCGAGATATGTAGCCTTAGTCTAAAAACACCTATTTTCTATCTCAAAAATCATTACTTGAAAACCTTATTTCTAAGCCTATTTGCACTAAACCATAATTTACCAAATTGTACGATTGTGGGACCTTTTAAGAAAGCTATTTATTATAGCCAAAGAAACGCCTATTTTCTATCTAGGACATCAAAAGACCTTATTTTGAACCCATTTTGCTCTAAAACATAAGGCGGAAAAGCTGTTTTTCTATCAAGAATGTCGCCAAACATTCTTTTTTACCAATTTGGCCAAGAAAAGTAAAGGTGAAGAAATTTCACATTTTAGACGGAGATCATGGACTTACACCTTTGCAAAAATGCAAATTTTGAAACTTTTTAATATGAACGTTTTTGTACTCTAGATAGGCTATTCTTCTATCTTTCTCTATGTTCAACTTTGAAGCCATCCTACAAAAACATTGATATTAGGAAAGTTGCACAATTTGCTTTTTTACAACACGGTTATTCCATGATTTTGGTCACAAATTTCAAGCTTCCTCACCTTGACTTTTCTTATTCATAATCAAATTGATAAAAAAAAGTGTTTAGCGACATTCTTGAAAGAAAAAACATTTCCATGACTACAAAAAAAGCAGATATTAGAAAGCTGAAAAATTTGCATTTTTTTCCAACAAAGGTTATAGTCCATGAATTTCGTCAAAAATTTTTACGTTTCTTCACTTTAAATTTTCTCTTTTAAATTGATCAAAAAGAGTCTTTAGTGACCTTCATGACAAAAAAAATGCTACTCTAGATTTAAAAAACGTGATATTTCAAAGCTGAAATTTTTTTTATTTTCTGAAGGGGTTAGCCCATAAATTTGGTTACCTTGTTTTTTCTCGTTAAAATTGATCAAAAAGAGTACTTGGCGACATTCAGGTGCTAGTCCATGATTTTAGCCAAAAATCTGAAGATTCATAAACTTCACTGTTCTTGGCCTAAATTGACGGGAAAAAGTGTTTACGACGTTTGTTGATAAAAATAACAGCATTTTATTAGCAAGCCGAAAATCTTTATTTTTTGCAAAGTGGTAGGTCTATCATTTTCGTTGAAAATTTGGCATTGAATTCCTATCACTTTTCTCGGCCAAATACATTAAAAGGAGTGTTTGGCGACCTTTTTTATGGAAAAATAGCTTTCCTAGAATACAAAAACATTGATATTAGCAAGTTGCAAAATTTCCATTTTTTGTAAAGGGGTTAGTCAATAATTTTGGTCAATCATTTCAAGTTTCCTCACCTTGTTTTTTCTAGTGCGAATTGAACAAACAGAATGTTTACCGACATTCTTGACACAAAAAACCTTTCCTAGACTACAAACGTTGCTATTTGAAACCTGAAAACCTGATTGAGGAGGCGAGGAAATCGAGGTTTACACTGCCCCACTGCTTCATCTACATCGGATGGTTCCTTTGTATCACCACGACACTAACAAGTGCCGCTTTCACGCTTTTTTACAGCCTCATGTGGGGAAAAGAGCTGGCCGAGCAATGGCTTGCATCCATAATGACTTCTCTAGCTGAGGACATTTTCGCTGCGCAGCCAATGGAAGTGTTACTAGTTGCTTGTGTAATATCGTTGTTGGCAATCCGAAGAAAAAAGGGGTATAACGCTCCAGTTGGAGATGCAGAAGCCTATGGACAAATGAGCGATAGCGAGTTCGATGATGATCCAAAGAAAACGTTGAGACGTTATGAACTTTCAAAGATGCGCGAGAACAAGAAAAAGGACGTGAAACTACTAGGAATGATGAGACAAATAATTCTGCATACCTTATTCGTATTCCTCATGGCCATCACTTGCTATGGGAACAAAAACAACAACCGCTTCCTGATGACAGCAGCAGTGAAGCAACCGTTTCTAAAATTTGACAAGGTAATTGCCTTTTCTTTCAGAGAGAAAGCTAATAATGCACAATTTACAGAATTACATTAGCAACTAGAGGTAACAGGTACACCCTGACCAGTACTAATCAGAAGATCATAGGTTCTACTCCTATGGGGAATACTTGGATTTTTCCTTCCGAACCACTTCTGTCAGTGACTGAAAAATCATCGTTCTCATGTTTTCACCTGATGCTAAACATTAAGCAAAAAAAACATATATATGTAAGCCATGGCTTAAAATCGTTGTTAAAAGTAAAATATCGCTAAGAATGTCAAAGCGACAAGGGTGGATAAGAGTTCACGCTTTTTTCTCCATGTACAAGCCAAAGGGAAGCGAAAATTGAACTAATTACTATCCATGACTTTAGTCTAGTATCTGGTGGTGGCATATAAAACAGGACTTTGAATGGAGCATCCCACATTGTTTTCCCTAGTTCAAAATAACAGTAGCGAAAGTGAATAAAATTTTTTTTATATAGGTCAACGTTACGTGACAAAATTATCACAATCTATTGCTTTTTCAACAGGTCACACATCCGGACGTACTGAGGGGATGGATGGATCAATTTTTCATACCAAACCTCTACGCAGGGTTCTGGTACAATAACCAAAAAGAGATTATGGAGGTTTACATACACAATAAAAAGTCTATTTTGCTGGGAATGCCACGAATGAGACAAGTTAGAATTAAGAGGAGTGAGTTCGAGTTTACTGTAAATAGAAAGATGAAGACCATATTAACTATAATTAGCCTAAAGGGACAAAAAACAATGCCACCGGATGAACGACCGAGCGCTTTAAAAAAACGTATTAAAGGAACATAAGGAACATAGAATTAAGAGGAGTGAGTTCGAGTTTACTGTAAATAGAAAGATGAAGACCATATTAACTATAATTAGCCTAAAGGGACAAAAAACAATGCCACCGGATGAACGACCGAGCGCTTTAAAAAAACGTATTAAAGGAACATAAAGGGAACCTTTCAGTTGATCTGTTGACATGGCGAAAATAAAGTGCTGGCCTCTTCTTTTGCTTTGTCAGGAAAATTCTAATTATATCAGAGGGCGAAAAATTTAGAAACCGCCATCTCGCCTAAATCGGCTTTTTAAGAACACTTGTAAATAACCTTCACGCACAGCCGACTTTCTTAGTGACTTCTTATAGGGATTATTAATTGTTTATATTTTTCTTTAGTTGACTTTTTGACTTTTTTTTGAAGGCACTTGTGGAGTTCTTAGTTTCATCAACCCGCACTGCTATTATGACTACACTTTCGAAAACGAAGACAAAACCTTCATGAGTCTTCCGGGATGGAAAGAACTGCCTGTAAATACGACATGGCCTGATTCACTTAAGATGTGTCCACGACCATGGCGCTACCAGAGCCCAGAACATCTTGGGAATGCTCTACCGACATGGGGAACTTTCAAGCCGTATAGTGGGGGCGGATACATAGCTGCCATGGGATATAACGAGGAAACGGCAGTTGGGGTAATCAATGAATTACATGGTGAGGGATGGATTGACCAACAAACCAGACTTGTAGTCATTGAATTCACGGTTTTCAACATCAACACAAACCTAGTCAGCATCGCTTCTTTCTTCTATGAGGTTCTAGCTACTGGGGCTGCGTACACAACCAAGAAAGTGGAAACACTGGAGCTGTATAGTACAGAATCAGGCGCTCGAGAATTTTATCTCATTTGCCAGTTTCTCTTCATGTCTACGACACTTTATTACTTCGTATTGCTCCTGGTTAATCTTTTTCGCCAACGAATCAGCTTTTTTAAATCCATATGGAATTTAGTTGAATTTTTGCAAGTTGTTTCTTCTGTGACAACAGTAACATTCTACATGCTCAAAGCTAAAAGTATTTTAAGAAGTGTTAAAGCAATACAGTCTAATCCCTACGCAATCATTAACTTTCACACTGCACTGTCTTGGGCTGAGTGGGAAAATGCATCTATTGCTGTCGCCGTATTCATGGCAACGTTAAAGTTTCTCAATCTTCTTCGGGTTAACCCCCACGTCATATTTTTATTTTCATCTTTTCGCCAATCTGTTGGTCATCAATTATCCTTTATGTTCATTCTCCTGTTAATCTTCAATTCCTTTGCCATGTCAGGAATACTGATTTTTGGTGGGTCCATGTACGTGTATTCTAGTTATTTAAGAGCCACAGTAGGCCAATTTGAATTTCTGTTAGGTAAAGCAGTGCCGGTAGAAGGTCTTCGAGCTGAAAATAGAATTATGGGTCCCATATTTGCCCTGTTTTATGTGCTAACTTTGACCATTTTCCTCATGAACATGTTCATCTCTATGCTCAATGACGCGTACTCTGGTGCAAAGACAAATGTCGAAGATAGCGCTGAAGATCTGGAACTCTCACACCATCTTGAAGAGCGTTTGTTAGAACTTATGGGGGAAAGGAGAGGCGGACGTGATCTTACAAAGTTGTTCTGTGACGAAGCAATTTTCGTGAACATGTTCAGCTCCGAAGCAGAGCCATTCTGCAAGAATACTGAACGAATTCTTCAGTGCACATATGAGCGATTGATTAAAGTAGATCAGCGAATTGCCAAGCTTATTCGAATGACTGAGACGGAAGAAAACGGTCAGCTTGAGGAAGACCGTGAGCTTATTACCCTCATAAGTAAAATTATCTTCATTCCCCAAAATTGTGAGACTCAGGCTCAGGTTGCCTTTATGTACTAGAGAACTTAATTAGAGAGCAATTAAGAATAAAGGGCAAGAGAGGTGTCAGTTATGCACAAAGAAGGAGCTTAGCTGAAACATTAATGGAATAATAAAGACCTCGTTGCATAAGTCTCCAATGCGAAATTGTTCTCGTGTTGAATAAGTCTTTAATCCTACACTTACAGACGGTTTGTTTGTGCAATGTTGATTTTGCTGTACCTTTTATTTCTAGCTAACAAAAAGTATGAGCGTAGATGATCGAGATATGTAGCCTTAGTCTAAAAACACCTATTTTCTATCTCAAAAATCATTACTTGAAAACCTTATTTCTAAGCCTATTTGCACTAAACCATAATTTACCAAATTGTACGATTGTGGGACCTTTTAAGAAAGCTATTTATTATAGCCAAAGAAACGCCTATTTTCTATCTAGGACATCAAAAGACCTTATTTTGAACCCATTTTGCTCTAAAACATAAGGCGGAAAAGCTGTTTTTCTATCAAGAATGTCGCCAAACATTCTTTTTTACCAATTTGGCCAAGAAAAGTAAAGGTGAAGAAATTTCACATTTTAGACGGAGATCATGGACTTACACCTTTGCAAAAATGCAAATTTTGAAACTTTTTAATATGAACGTTTTTGTACTCTAGATAGGCTATTCTTCTATCTTTCTCTATGTTCAACTTTGAAGCCATCCTACAAAAACATTGATATTAGGAAAGTTGCACAATTTGCTTTTTTACAACACGGTTATTCCATGATTTTGGTCACAAATTTCAAGCTTCCTCACCTTGACTTTTCTTATTCATAATCAAATTGATAAAAAAAAGTGTTTAGCGACATTCTTGAAAGAAAAAACATTTCCATGACTACAAAAAAAGCAGATATTAGAAAGCTGAAAAATTTGCATTTTTTTCCAACAAAGGTTATAGTCCATGAATTTCGTCAAAAATTTTTACGTTTCTTCACTTTAAATTTTCTCTTTTAAATTGATCAAAAAGAGTCTTTAGTGACCTTCATGACAAAAAAAATGCTACTCTAGATTTAAAAAACGTGATATTTCAAAGCTGAAATTTTTTTTATTTTCTGAAGGGGTTAGCCCATAAATTTGGTTACCTTGTTTTTTCTCGTTAAAATTGATCAAAAAGAGTACTTGGCGACATTCAGGTGCTAGTCCATGATTTTAGCCAAAAATCTGAAGATTCATAAACTTCACTGTTCTTGGCCTAAATTGACGGGAAAAAGTGTTTACGACGTTTGTTGATAAAAATAACAGCATTTTATTAGCAAGCCGAAAATCTTTATTTTTTGCAAAGTGGTAGGTCTATCATTTTCGTTGAAAATTTGGCATTGAATTCCTATCACTTTTCTCGGCCAAATACATTAAAAGGAGTGTTTGGCGACCTTTTTTATGGAAAAATAGCTTTCCTAGAATACAAAAACATTGATATTAGCAAGTTGCAAAATTTCCATTTTTTGTAAAGGGGTTAGTCAATAATTTTGGTCAATCATTTCAAGTTTCCTCACCTTGTTTTTTCTAGTGCGAATTGAACAAACAGAATGTTTACCGACATTCTTGACACAAAAAACCTTTCCTAGACTACAAACGTTGCTATTTGAAACCTGAAAACCTGGAACCTTGACTTTTTTCTTTTAAATTGACCAAAAAAAACTACAAAACGTTGATATTTGAAAGCTAAAAAATTTCCATTTCTAAAAAACGGGTTAGTGAAAGCATAATTTTGGTCAAAAATTTGAGATTTCTTTACCTTCACTTTATTGATAAGTAAGAAAGTTTGCCAATGTTGAAAAATTTGCATTTCTTCACTTTTCTCGGTTAAATTGATGAAAAAGACTGTTGGCCGTCTTGATACAAAAACCTTTACTAGACTACAAAAACGTTCTTTGAAAGTTAAAAAGTCTGCGTTTTTGGCAAAGGGGTTAGTCCATAACTTTGGTCAAAAATTTCAACTTTGCTTACCTTACCTTTCTGGGTCAAATTGATCAAAAAGAGTGTTTGGCGACACTTTTGACAAAAAAAACAACTTTGCTGACTACTAAAAGGATGATAATTGAAAGTTGAAAAATTTGCATTTATTGCAAAGGGGTTAGTCCATGATTTTGGTCAGAAATTTGAAGTTTCTTTACCTTGACGTTTTTCTTTTAAATTGACCAAAAAATACTACAAAACGTTGATATCTGAAAGCTAAAAAATTTCCATTTTTAAAAAACGGGTTAGTGAATGCATCATTTTGGTCGATAATTTGACATTTCTTTACCTTCACTTTTTTTAACCAAATTAAACAAAAAAGTGTTCGGCAATGTTCTTGATAGACAAAGAGCTTTTCTAGACTAAAAGAACATTGATATTAGAAAATTGCAAAATTTGCATTTTTTTAAAAAAGGAGTTAGTCCATAATTTTGGTCAAAAATTCCAAGTTTCCTTACCTTTCTTTTTTCTGGTACAAATTGCTCAAAAGGAGAGTTTAACGACAGCCTTGACACCAAAAAACCTTTTGTAGACTACGTTAACGATGATAATTAAAAATTGAAAAATTTGAAAAATTTTGCAAAGAGGTTAGTCCATTATTTTGGTTGAAAATTTGACATTGCTTTACCTTCACTTTTCTCGGCTAAGTTGATCAAAAAAAGTGTTTGGCAATATTCTTGATAGAAAAAGAGCTTTTCTAGACTACAAAAACGTTGATCTTAGAAAGTTGCAAAATTGCCATTTTTTGCAAAGGGGTTAGTCAATAATTTTGGTCAAGAATTTTAAGTTTCCTCAGCTTGTTTTTCCTAGTCCAAATTGATCAAAAAGAATGTTTAGCGACATTCTCTATACTAAAAACCTGTTTTTACCCTACAAAAAAATAATAATAATTGGAAGTTAAAAATGTGCATTTTTTTTTTCCATGCTTTTGGTCAAAAATTTAAATTTTCTTTCCCTTCACTTTTCTCGGCCAAATTGATCAAAAGGAATGTTTGGCAATGTTCTTGATAGAAAACGAGCTTTTCTAGACTGAAAAAACATTGATATGAGAAAGTTACAAAATTTGCATTTTTGACAAAGGGGTTAGTTCATACATTTGGTCAAAAATTTAAAGCTTCCTCAACTTCTTTCCTCTGGTTTAAATTGTTCAAAAATAACTTTTAATGACCTTCTTGATACAAAAAACCTTTTCTAGACTACAGATAAGTTGATAATTGGAAGTTGATAATTTTTTGCAAAGGGGTTAGTCGATGATTTTGATCAAAAATTTGAAGTTTCTTTAGCTTCACTTCTCTCGGCCAAATTGCTCAAAAAGAGTGTTTGGCAATGTTCTTAATAGAAAAAGAGCTTTTCTCGACTAGAAAAACGTTGATATTAGAAAGTTGTAAAGTTGCCTTTTTTTGCCAAAAGGGTCAATAAGGGGTCAATAATTTTGGTCAAAAATTTTAAGTTTCTTCACCTTGTTTTTTTTAGTCCAAATTGATCAAAAACAATGTTTAGCGACATTCTCTATACTAAAAACTTGTTTTTACCCTACAAATAAGCTGACAATTAAAAGTTGAAAAATTTTCATTTTTTGGAAAGGGGTTACTCCATGATTTTGGTCAAAACTTTGAAGTTTCTTTACCTTCATTTTTCTCGGCCAAACTGATGAAAAATAATGTTTGGTATTGTTCTTAATAGAAAATGAGCTTTTTTGGACTGAAAAAACATTGATATTAGAAAGTTGCAAAATTTGCATTTTTGACAAAGGGGTTAGTTCATACATTTGGTCAAAAATTTGAAGTTTCCTCACGTTGTTTTTTCTAGTCCAAATTGATAAAGTTGACAATAAGAAGTTAAAAAATTTGCATTTTTTTGGAAAGGGGTTAGTTCATGATTTTGGTTAAAACTTTTAAGTTTCTTTACCCTCACTTTTCTCGGCCAAATTGATCAAAAAGAATCTTCGGCAGTCTTCTTGATAGAAAATAAGCTTTTCTAGACTAAAAAAGTTGCAAAATTGTCATTTTTTACAAAAAAGTGAGTAAATAATTTTGGTCAAAAAATTTGAAGTTTCCTCACCTTGTGTTTTCTGGTTGGAATTGTTCAAAAGGAATGCTTAGAGACTTTCTTGACACAAAAAACCTTTTATACACGACAAATAAGTTGATATTTGGAAGTTGAAAAATTTGCAATTTTTGCAAAGGGGTTAGTCCATAATTTTGATCAAAAATTTTTAGTTTCTTTACCTTCACTTTCCTTGGCAAAATTTTCTACACTACAAATAAGTTGATATTTGGAGGTTGAAAAATTTGCATTTTTTGCAAAGGGGTTAGTCCATAATTTTTGTTAAAAATTTCAAGTTTCTTTACCTTCACTTTTCTTGGTAAAATGTATCAAAAAAATCATTACGGAATCGCGCCTGTAGATACGCGTCGCTAGTAAATGCAAATTTTTCTGTCAATCAAATGTGTCCTATTATTTGTAGGTGGAAATTGGTAAAACATCGTTATTGTTTTGGAGACAATAGAAGAACAAAAGATAACAGAAAGATCAAGTTATGCGGTCTTAAAGCGTGTTGCGTGACTTAAATCAGTTGGAGCATTTCTCCTAGCTTTCCCGCATTAAAACGTTGGAATGAAAAGTCTGAAGCTTAGCTTTTAAAATCTTGATAGCCAAAATAAAAAGGGGTGCCCCAAAAGGCAAGCATTTGGGAATTCAAAATCGATATTTTTGTCTCTAGCGAAATCCGGCGGATGAACAGTAATTTGCATATAAGCGTAAGTGAAGCGAAATAGATACAAATTACCGTGGTTGTAAACACAACGTTTCCTCGAAGTTTTTTTCCTTTTGAAAGCGCAAATTCGCATGAAAGAGCTCAGCTTGCACAAAATAATATAAAATGAAACGAATCAAATCGAAAAGTGGTTAAAAAAAAGTCAGGATATTTCAGTTCGATGGAAAGTAAGTGATTGGGTAGGTGATTTGCATACTGATAAAAATAACGTCTAGCGCAGTTCAAAACCGTTCGGCTTCCTGAATTGTTTTTCTGGAATTCTATACATTCTGCTGGCCTAAATCGTTAAAATATGTTATGAAGTCAAAATATTTATCAAGTTGAGCGTTTGCATTTCCTTATAAAACAGAGAGTAGCGCGAAAGCTTGGATCTATAGGTTTTCTTAAGTTAAATTACCTTTGTATCGTGGAAACAATACCCTAACACTTGAGTCTTGAATCAAAGAACGCGACATGTGTAGGCTCCCTTTGTGAGCGCGCAAATAGTCATGGGACCCGCGATTTTGCGGGCGACACGGATCTACAGGCGCCGTTCCGTAATGTATTTGGCAATGTTCTTGATAGAAAATGAGCTTTTGTAGACTAAAAAAACATTGATATTCGAAAGTTGCAAACTTTGCATTTTTCACAAAGGGGTTAGTTCATACATTTGGTTAAAAATTTGAAGTTTCCTCACCCTGTATTTTCTAGTCGAAATTGGTCAAAAAGAATGTTTAGCGACATTCTTTATACTAAAAACTTTTTTACCCTACCAATAAGTTAATAATTGGAAATTGAAAAATAAACATTTTTTTGCAAAAAGATAATTCCATGATTTCGGCCAAAAATTTGAAGTTTCTTTACTTTCAATTTTGAAGGGCTAATTGATCAAAAAGAGTGTTTGGCAATGTTCTTGATAGAAAATGAGCTTTTCTGAACTAAAAAAAACATTGATATTACAAAGTTGCAAAATTTTAATTTTTTACAAAAAGGTTAGTTCATAATTTTGGTCAAAAATTTGAAGTTTCTTCACCTTGTTAATTGATCAAACGATTGTTCAGCGACATTCTTTATATTAAAAACCTGTTTTTACCCTGCAAATAGGTGTTAATTTGGAAGTTGAAAAATTTGCTTTTTTTGCAAAGGGGTTAGTTCATGATTTTGGTCAAAAATTTGAAGTTTCTATACCTTTACTTTTCTGGGCCAGATTGATCAAAAAGACTGTTTTACAATGTTCTTGATAGAAAATTAGCTTTTCTAGACTGAAAAAACATTGACATTACAAAGTTGAAAAAATTCCCATTTTTTACAAAGGGGTTAGTTCATACTTTTGGTAAAAAATTTTATATTTCCTAACGTTGTTTTTTCTGGTTCAAATTGTTCAAAAAGAGTGTTTATAGACGTTCATGACACAAAACACCATTTCTAGACCGCAAATAAGTTAATATTTGGAAGTTGATTTTGGTCAAACATATGAAGTTTCTTTACCTTCACCTTTCTCTGCCATATTGATCAAAAAGAGTTTTTAGCAATGTCTTTGATAGAAAAAGAGCTTTTTAGATAAAAAAAAACATTGATATTAAAAAGTTGCAAAATTTGCATATTTGAATATTCAAAAAGAGTGTTTGGCAAGGTTCTTAATAGAAAAAGAGCTTTTCTAGACTACAAAAACGTTGATATTAGAAAGTTGGATAACTGCCATTTTTTGCCAAGAGGTTAGTCAATAATTTTGGTCACAAATTTGAAGTTTCCTCATCTTGTTTTTTCTAGTCCACATTGATCAAAAACAATATTTAGCGACATTCTTTTTACTAAAAATCTGTTTTTACCCTTCAAATAGGCTGACAATTAGAAGTTGAAAAATTTGCATTTTTTGGAAAGGGGTTACTCCATGATTTTGGTCAAAACTTTGAAGTTTCTTTACCTTCACTTTTCTCGGCCAAATAGATGAAAAGGAATGTTTTGCAATATTCTTGATAGAAGATGAGCTTTTCTAGACTGAAAAAATATTAATATTAGAAAGTTCCAAAATTTGCATTTTTTACAAAGGGGTTAGTTCATACATTTGGTCAAAAATTTGAAGCTTCCTCACGTTGTTTTTTCTAGTGAAAATTGATCAAGTTGACAATTAGAAGTTGAAAAATCTGCATTTTTTCGAAAGGTGTTTGTCATTGATTTCGGTCAAAACTTTTAAGTTTCTTTCCCTACACCTTTATCGGCTAAATTGATCAAAAAGAATCTTTTGCAATGTTCTTGATAGAAAATGAACTTTTCTAGACTGAAAAAACATTGATATTAGAAAGTTCCAAAATTTGCATTTTTTACAAAGGGGTTAGTTCATACTTTTAGTCATTGATCAAGTTGACAATTAGAAGTTGAAAAATTGGCATTTTTTCGAAAGGTGTTAGATTTCGGTCAAAACTTTAAAGTTTCTTTACCTTCACTTTTCTCGACTAAATTGATCAAAAAGAATCTTTGGCAATGTTCTTGATAGAAAATGAACTTTCTAGACTGGAAAAACATTGATATTAGAAAGTGGCAAAATTTGCATTTTTTACAAAGGGGTTAGTTCATACTTTTAGTCAAAAATTTGATGTTTTCTCACCTTGTTTTTCTCCTTTAAATTGTTAAAAAGAAGGTTTAGAGACGTTCTTGACAAAAAAAACTTTTCTACACTACAAATAAGTTGATAATTGAAAGTTGAAAAATTTGCATTTTTTGCAAAGGGGTTAGTCAATGATTTTGGTCAAACATTTGAAGTTTCTTTACCTTCACTTTTCTCGGCCATATTGATCAAAAAGAGTTTTTGGCAATGTTCTTGATACAAAATGAGCTTTTTAGACCAAAAAAAAAAATTGATATTGAACAGTTGCAAAATTTGCATTTTTTACAAAGTGGTTAGTCCGTGATTTTGGTCAAAAATTTGAAGTTTTTTTACTTCCCTTTTCTCGGCCAAATTGATCAAAAAGAGTCTTTTCCAGTATTCGTGATAGAAAATGAGCTTTTCTAGTCTAAAAAAAACATTGTTATTAAAAGTTGCAAAATTTGCATTTTTTACGAAGGGGCTAGTTCATTCTTCTGGTCAAAAAGTTAAAGTTTCCTAACCCTGTTTTTTCTGGTTCAAATTGTTAAAAAAGAGTGTTTAGAAACGTTTTTGACACAAGAAACCTTTTCTACACTACAATTTAGTTGCTATTTGGAAGTTGAAACATTTACTTTTGTTGCAAAGGGGATAGTTCATGATTTTTATCAAAGAATTAAAGTTTCTTTACCTTCACTTTTCTCGGCCAGATTGAACAAAAAGACTGTTTGGCAATATTCCTGATACAAAATGAGCTTTTTGGACCAAAACAACATTGATATTAGAAAGTTGCAAAATTTCCATTTTTTACAAAGGGGTTAGTTCATACTTTTGGTCAAAAATTTCAAGTCTCGTCACTTTGTTTTTTCTGGTTCAAGTTGTTTCTTGACTACAAATAAGTTCATATTTAGGAGTTGAAATATTTGCATTTTTTCCAAAGGGGTTAGTCCATGATTTTGATAACAAATTTGTAGTTTTTTTTACCTTCACTTTTCTCGGCCAAATTCATCAAAAAGAGTCTTTGGCAATGTTCTTGATAGAAAATGAGCTCTTTGACAAAAACAACATTGATATTAGAAAGTTGTAAAATTTGCATTTTTTACAAAGGGGTTAGTCCATGAATTTGGTCTAAAATTTGAGGTGTCTTTACCCTCACTGTTCTCGGCCAAATTGATCAAAAAGAGTGTTTGGCAGTGTTCTTGATACAAAATGAGCTTTTCTAGACTAAAAAAAAAAACCACATTAGAGGGTGGCAAAAGGTTCATTTTTTACAAAGGGGTTAGTTCATACTTTTGGTCAAAAAATTGGAGTATCCTCACCTTGTTTTTTCTAATTGAAATTGTTCAAAAAGAGAATTTAGAGACGTCCTTGACACAAGAAACCTTTTCTAAACTACAAAAACATTGATATTTGGAAGTTCAAAAATTTGCATTGTTTGCAAAGGGTTAGTCCATGATTTCGGTCAAAGTTTCTTGACCATCACTTTTCTGCGCCAAATTGATCAAAAAGAGTGTTTGCCAATGTTTTTGATAGAAAATTACCTTTTCTAGACTAAAAAATATTGATTTTAGAAACTTGCAAAATTTGCATTTTTACAAAGGGGTTAGGTTATAATTTTGGTCAAAAATTTGAAGTTTTCTCACCTTGTTTTTTCTCGTTCAAATTGATCAAAAAGAGTGTTTAGAGACGTTCTTGAGACTGAAAAAATTTTGTAGACTAGAAATAAGTTGATATTTGGAAGTTGAAAATATTACTTTTTTTGCAAAGCGGTTAGTCCATGCTTTCGGTCAAAAATTTGAAGTTTCTTGACCTTCAATTTTCTCGGCAAAATTGATCAAAAAGAGTGTTTGTTTAGAAGGTTGCAAAATTTGCATTTTTACAAAGTGGTTAATTCACACTTTTGGTTAAAAATTGGAGGTTTTTTTGGTTCAAATTGTTCAAAAAGAGTGTTAAGAGACGTTCTTGACGCAAAAAAACCTTTCGTAGACGAATAATAAGTTGATATTTCGAAGTTAAAAAATTTGCATTTTTTGCAAAGGGGTTAGTCCATGATTTTCATCAAAAATTTGAAGTTTTCTTAATTTCACTTTTCTCGGCCAAACTGCTCAAAAAGGGTGTTTAGCAATGTTCTTAATAGAAAAAGAGCTTTTCTCGACTAGAAAAACGTCGATATTAGAAAGTTGCAAAACTGCCTTGGTCAAATTGATCAAAAAGGTGTTTGGCAATGTTCTTGATAGAAAATGACCTTTTCTAGAGTAAAAACATTGATATTACAAACTTGCAAAATTTGCATTTTTACAAAGGGTTAAGCCATAGTTTTGGTCAAAAATTTGAAGTTTCCTCATCTCTTTTTTTCTGGTTCAAATTGTTCAAAAAGAATGTTTATAGACGTTCTTGACACAAAAATCCTTCTCCAGACTACAAATAAGTTGATATGTTGGAAGTTGAAAAATTTGCATGTTTTGTGAAGGGGTTAGTCCATGATTTTGGTCAAAAATTTGAAGTTTCTTTACTTTTACTTTTCTCGCCCAAATTGATCAAAAAGTGCTTTTCGCAATGTTCTTAATAGTAAATGAGCTTTTCAAGACTAAAAAAAAATTGATATTAGAAAGTTGCAAAATTTGCATTTTTAGCAAAGGGTTTAATTCATAATTTTGGTCAAAAATTTTTAGTTTCCTCACCGTGTTTTTTTGGTTCAAATTGTTAAAAAGAGTGTTTCGAGACGTTCTTGATACAAAAAACCTTTTCTAGACTACAAATAAGTTGATATTTGGAACTTGGAAAATTTGCATTTTTTGCAAAGGGGTTAGTCCATGATTTTGTTCAAACATTTGAAGTTTCTTTACCTTCACCTTTCTCCGCCAAATTGATCATAAAGAGTGTTTGGCAATGTTCTAGATAGAAAATAACCTTTTTTAGAGTACAAAACATTGATTTTAGAAACTTGCAAAATTTGCATTTTCACAAAGGGGTTAGTTTATGATTTTGGTCAAAAATTCAAAGTTTCTTTACCTTCACCTTGCATTTTTTACAAAGGGGTTAATTCACAAAAAGTTAAAGGTAAAAAAAAAGGGGTCAAAAAGTTAAGGTAAACTACAAATAATAGTATACTAGACTACAAGTAAGTTGATATTTAGAAGTTTAAAAATTTGCATTTTTTGCAAAGGGGTTACTCCATGATTTTGCTCAAAACTTTGAAGTTTCTTTATCTTCACTTTTCTCGGCCAAATTGATCAAAAAAAGTGTTTGGTAATGTTCTTGATAGAAAATGAGCTTTTTAGATGAAAACAACATTGATATTAGAAGGTTGCAAAAATTTGCATTTTTTACAGAGGGGTTAGTTCATACTTTTGGTAAAAAAATTTGAAGTTTCCTTACCTTGTTTTCTCTCGTCTTCATTGATCAAAAAGAATGTTTAGCGACATTTTTTACACTAAAAAGCTGTTTTTACCCTACAAATAAGTTGATAATTGAAGTTGAAAAATTTGCATTTTTTGCAAAGGGGTTAGTTCATGGTTTTGGTCAAAAATTTGAAGTTTTTTTACCTTCCTTTTTCTCGGTCAAATTGATCAAAAAGAGTGTTTGGTGATGTTCTTGATAGAACATGACCTTTTCTAGAGTAAAAAACATTGATATTACAAAGTTGCAAAATTGCATTTCTATAAAGGGGTTAGTTCATAATTTTGGTCAAAAATTTGAAGTTTCCTCCCCTTGTTTTTTATGGTTCAAATTGTTCAAAGAGAGTGTTTAGTTAAGTTCTTGGCACAAAAAACCTTTTCTAGACTTCAAATAAGCTGGTATTTTGAAGTTGAAAAATTTGCATTTTTTGGCAACGGGGTTAGTCTATGAGTGTAGTCAAAAATTTGACATTTCTTATCTCTCTTTTTTCTCGGCCAAAGTGATCGAAAAGAGTGTTCATTGCCTTGACTTTTCTCTTTTAAACTAATCAAAAAGAGTGTTAACCGACATTCTTCATATAAAACATCCTACTGTAGACAACAAAAACGTTGATTTTTGAAAGTTGTAAAATTTACATTTTTTGCAAAGGCATTAGTCCATGATTTTTTAGTCGAAAATTTCATGTTTTTTTATCTTTCGTTCTTCTACGCCAAATGGATCAAAAGAGTGTTTGGCGGCATTCGTGATACAAAAAATCTTTTCCTAGTATACAAAAACATTGATATTAGCAAGTTGCAAAATTTCAATTTTTTGCAAAGGGGTTAGTCAATAATTTTGGTCAAAAATTTAAAGTTTTCTCACCTTTTTTTTAGTCCAAATTGATAAAAAGAATGTTTAGCGACATTCTTTATACTAAAAAACCTTTTTTACCCTAAAATACCTTGATTTTTTGAAAGGTGAAAAATTTCATTTCTTGCAAAGAAGTTAGTCCATGATTTTGGTCAAAAATTTGAAGTTTCTTCACCTTGATATTTCTCTTTTAAATTGATCAAAAAGTGTATTTGGTGCCATTCTTGATACAAAAAAACTTTTTCTAGACTACAAAAACGTTGATATTTGAAAGTTGAAAAATTTCCATTCTTTGCAAAGTGGTTAGTCCATGATTTTGGTGACAAATTTGAAGTTTCTTCACCTTGATTTCTTTTTTAAATTGATCAAGAAAAGCGTTAGGCGACATTCTTGATACAAAAATCCTTTTCTACACCACAAAAATGTTGATATTATAAAGCTGAAAAATTTGCACTCTTTGTAATCAGGTTACTCCATTGTTTTGGTTGAAAATTTGAATATTCTTTTACTTGACTTTTCTCGGCCCATTTGACCACAAGGTCCAGAGGAGATGTGTTTGTCGTTAGAACATCAAAACCCGTCGAAAACCTCTGAAAAAATTGGTTATTTTGATCACGTTACAGTTTCGTGACACATTCTATATACCGCAAACCAAGAGACTGAGGGTTCGCAAGATCGGCTTACAGTATAAAATACGGAAAGCTTGTCCTTTTTTTACTCGGCACTTCGTGCCTCGGTCGCCCTTCGGGCGACGCGCTGTGCGCCAGGGAGGCTATGGCTTGCGGTTATTGATTTTCAGAATGGCGAACAACAAAGTCGATCTGGGCCAGATAAGAAGCGAAGAAATCGTTTACAGTAGATTCATAAAGATCCCATTAGGCTAATTAATCCTGCTAAGCGACAAGTATAGACATTTTCTAAGGTGAGACTTTAAATAAGTAATTTATTTGTTCACACGAAACTCCTCTGGACCCTGTGATTTGACGAAAAAATGTGTTTGGCAACGTTTGTTGGTAGAAAAATAACTTTAGTTGACTACAAAAACATTGATATTAAAAAGTTGCGAAATTTTCACTTTGTGCAAAGGGGTTGGTCCATATTATTATTCAAAAATTTGAAATTTCTTTGCCTTGAATTTTTTGGCCAAGTTGATTATAAAGAGTGTTTGGCGAAATTCTTGATAGAAAAAATTAGCTTTTCTAGACTACAACATTATTGATATTAGATAGTTGCAAAATATGTATTTTTTATAAAGCGGTTAGTCCATCATTTTGGTCGAAAATTTTACTTTTCTTTACCTTCTTTTTCCTCCACTCAATTCAAAAAGAGTGTTCGGCGACATTCTTGATAGAAAAATAAATATTCGAAACTACAAAATTGTTGATATTAGAAAGTTAAAAAATTTTTCGTTTTTTCCAGAAGGCTAGTTCATGATTTTGGTGAAAAATTTGTTCTTGCTTCACTTTGACTTTTCGCGTTCATTTAGGTTAAAAGGAGTCTTTTGCGACATTCTTGATACAAAAAAACTTTTCTAGACTACAAAAACGTTGATATTAGAAAGTGGAAAAGTTGCATTTTTTTGCAAAAGGGTTAGTCCATGATTTCGGTCAAAAATTTTAAGTTTCTTCAATTTGACTTTTCTCGTATAAATTGATCAAAAAGAGTATTTGGTGAAATTGTTAACAGAAATATAGCTTCTCTAGACTACAGAAACATTAAATTTATGTTAAAAAATTGTAAAATTTGCATTTTTGGAAAGGGAGTTAGTCCATAACTTTGGTCTGAGATTTGAAATTTCTTCCCTGTGACTTTTTTATCCCAAATTGATCGTAAAAAGGGTTTGGCGACATATTTTGACAGAAAAAAAGCTTTTTTGACAACAAATACATTGATATTTGAAAGTTGCAAACATTGCTTTTTTTGCAAAGGGGCTGGTCCATGATTTTGGTGAAAAATTGGAGGTTTCTTCACTTTGACTTTTTTGGGCTAAATTGATCAAAAAGTGTTTAGTGATATTCTCGATGGAAAAAACTTTTTCTAAACAACAAAAACATTGATATTAGAAAGTTGAAAAAAATTATTTTTTTTGCGAGGGAATTAGTCCGTGGTTTTGGTCAAAACCCTTTGGAAAATGTCCGATTTTGCGACTATTTTAAAAAGTTATTTTTATACTCTTAAAACGCCTGTTTTCTAAATTTTTGACCAAAGTCATGGGTTAACCCTTATGGAAAATGTCCGATTTCGCAACCATTTGCAAGAGATTTTTATAGTCCCGAAATGCCTGTTTTCTATCAAGAACATCACCCAACCTTAGTTTCTATGCATATTTTCCTCTTTAACATAAAATATAGAAAATTTCATATTTTGACCAAAATTATGGGTTAACCTCTTAGAAAAATGTGTTATTTGGGGACCATTTAAAAAAGCTGTTTTTATAGTTTACAAACGTCTGTTTTCTATCTTGCTTTATAACATAAAATGAAGACAATTCAGATTTTTTACTAGAATCATTGGTTAACATGTTGAAAAATGTATGTTTTGGGTCCATTTCAAAGGAAGGTTTTTTATCAACACCACCACCAAACCTTATTTCTAAGCCCATTTTGTTCTCAAACATATTAAACAATTTTCAACTTTTTTTGACTATTTGTAATCGATATTTTTATAATCTAGAAAAGACTGTTTTTTTACCTAAGACATCACCAAACTCTGGTTTTAAGCCTGCTTTCAACTATAAAACATCTTAGAAAGAAAATTCAATTTGTATTGACTACAATTATTGGTTAATATCCTTCGAAAATGTACGTTTTTGCAACCGTTTGAAATCTATATTTCATTGGCTAACACCCTAGGAAACATCCTTTCTGTCGACTATGTAAATCGACACTTTTAAGGCGGAACCTCGATTGCTTTTGAAGTTGAAAACCAGGAACCTATCGGAAACCTTACCAGGATCCTATTGAAAATTTGGTTACGTATGAACGTACGTATGAACGCCTTTTTATTTGTGCAATGATTTCACACTCATGTTATTGACTTTCTTTTTTGACGCTAATGGAAATTTATTCCTTGGTAATGAAGGGCAAATCATATGGTCGATACTTATTGTCGGACACCTAAGAGTTCCGCGGATATCGACTACATAAAACTATAGTATTTACTACACGCAAAAAAATAAAGGATAGCCTATTGAAATAACTGTTTTCACGCCCAAGGAACATTTCGGTTGTCACTTGTTATTTTTTACCTTAGTAGAAAGCTGCCCGAGAAAACACTGGATGGTGTTTTAGGTCTATTAGTCTACCACCACAACGGATGGAAATGTATAAATATGATCTTAGAAAGTGAGGGGACATTAAGCAGGTTAGTTATTTCTATTTGTGTATAATACCAGCAGAAATGGCCAAGACATAGTACTAAACAAGCTTAATTAGCCTCGAGAAACGCTGTTTGCATGGGATCTGCGGGTATTCTAAGCGAGTCATGTATAGCTCTTCATATTTAAAATACTTGAATGTTATGTTGCAGTGTGTTTTGCTTGCTATTGTATAGATGTTACAAACCATGTCTAACATAAGGGAACATGTTGATCTTGATCTTCATTGGAACACACGCAGGCTGAAAGAAACGATTCAAATAACACTTGCATTCCAGAAACGGGGATGCCCAAGATCAAGAAACATAACTGGATAGCCGAACAAAATCGGACCTTCCAGAAAAATCTCGTACAAACAGAAAAGCTCTGAATCCATCAATTCCAGCTGTTGAAACCAACTATTCAAACGGAGTATTGTGCTCGACCTAAAAACCTGATGAAGATCGACCAGCAGTAAGCAGTAGAAACGTTGCGATCTATCTTAAAAGAGAGACGAACGTTTATACTTTATTTTATTGTAGTTAAAGTAAAGGAAAACTTCATTTAAACAGGGTGACCAATTCAGCTCCAAGGCTCGTATAAATATTATGGACCCTGCGTGTTGAAAATAATCTTTACATTAGGGATTTAAAGTTACATTTAAAAAATCTAAATTATAACAAAAATATCAAGGAAACGTCGTTAAAAATTCTTATGACAAAAACTGTCTTGCTTGATGGCAGAAATTCTCTGTGCCTCCAGCGATTACTATATTTAACGGGAGTTCATTGACTTAAAGGAAAGTTCCTTCTCTCGCGCTAATAATATAGTTTAACCTTTGGTAGGGGTAGCCTAATACTATGCTTTGTAAAGTAGTTATGAATGTTAGAGAATTTACTGAAATGTGATTTTAAAAAAAGAGCTTAAAACCTAATAAATAAAGACAGAGAGAAGCATTTTTAGCCATGTGATAGGAGAGTTCTCTAGAAAGATTCGGCAGGATTTGGAAGAGCGTGTTCACCGTGTGATTATCCTGCAACAGACCCACTTTGTAGGTGCTAGGTGCTGTTTGTAGCAGACTGCTCCAGGCGACTATCCAGTCTTCAAACAACGGAAAAATTATTGTAATTTATACATGTATTGCTGCATTTCTTTTCACGGCACTCCTAACATGGCTCAGGATACTGACACATAGTCAGCGAAAGCCATTTCCAAGTCATTAAGTTGTCGTTAATCATATACAGTAGTGGTGTCATCTAAGGTAGCCAGAATGACACCCTTACCATGAAAAGTTTCAGAAAGTTAAATAAACACACTGAAAAGGTACGAGCCGCTTCAATTAAGCTGGCTGGAAGTTTGCCAGCAGACAAAAATAAGATTACATACTATGTATATTAGTTTCATGATGGTTTCCCATGGAATTAAGGAGAAACATAAATTCAGCTTCCTCTCTTTCTGCCTCAGAGTCTATTTTTCCAGCTCGTCGAGTCAGTGCAGCAAGTCGCTTTTCAACTTTTTCCATTCTGCTCTCTGTACACTGCAGAATACTTTCAGAATTTAAACAGAAGGGCTCTGCTTCTGACTGACATATGTTCATGAACGTTGCGTCATCAAAATATAATTTAAATTCGGGCCGCTTTTTGTTCCCTTTTAGAACTTCCTCGAATCGTTCCCCAATAAAGCGTGCCATTTCAAGCTCCTCCGCACTTTCCTCTGCGCGCGTTTTGGCGTCAGCATAGGACTCGTTAAGCACAGAAACTAACATATTCATAAGAAAAATTGTCATTGATAACACGTATAAGAAAGTAAACGTAGGCCCAATGAATGGCTTATCATTTCGAAGCTCATCAGTAGGAACAGCTGCTCCCAACAGGAATTCAAACTGCGAAATGACGGCTTAGAGATAGCTTGAGTATGCGTAGATTGTACGGCCAAAAAACTGCTTCCCTGATGCAACAAACGCGTTAAAGACGATCAAGAAGAAAAGCACGTACGACAGTTGGTAGCTTACAGATTGACGGAAAGATGAAAACAAGTAAATTACATATGGGTTAAAACGAATCAAATTCAATAGCTTAACTGTCACCATGAAAATGGCAAGGGCCACTGCGGCATTTTCCCAGTTAGCCCAGTCTAATGCCACATGAAAGTGTATAATGTCATATGGATTATCTTGGATGGCTTTTATGCTCTGCAGAATAGCCTTCGCTTTGATCATATAAAATGCTACTGACGTTACAGAGGATATGATCATTAAGAAATCCACCATATTCCAAACTGACTTTAAAAATCCTAGCCGTTGTTTGTAAAGGTGAAAAAGCATTATGATCAGGTAATAAAGTACCATGGCCATGAAAAGAAACTGGCAAATGAGGTAGAACATGACGGATCCTGAATCCGTTGTGTACAACTCCAGCGTGTCAACCCTTCTATTAGTGTAAGCAGCACCAGTGGCGATAACTTCATAAAAGTACGTGGCGACGCTTAGAAGATTAGTGTTAATGTTAAATACTGCAAACTCCAAGATCACCGCTCGCGTTTGGCGATCAACCCATCCATGCCCAAAGGTTTCGCCAAGGACACCTTGGGCAGTTTCTTCGTCATATCCCATGACAGCAACATAGCCACCTCCTTCGTAAGTGCTATACATGGCTTTGATTGGACCGTTGTCCAGTTCTTCGCCTGTTTGATAACGCCAAGGTTTTGGACACAATGTTAGAGCCTTAGGCCACGACGTATTGTAGGGAAGTGGTTTCCAGGCTGGAAGACTCAGAGGTGTGGTATCCTCTCTTTCGCTGGAGTAGTCGTAGTAGCAGTCTGAAATAAACTGAGGAAGGGACTCGCAGGAACCTTAAAGTTAAACAAATTACGTCACAAGGTTTTTGCTTTCAGCCATTGTGAATACTTTATTAGTCTTACGGAACACTGAAATGCCTGGTGGGGATAGGCAAGAACTGTGCTGAAGAACTGTTGATAATGCCCGGAATTGAGCCCAGGATTACTACTTCGAGATCTGACCTAACCTATCGTCAGTTGAATCCACATACAAATGTAACACCTAGTCATTTAATGCTTGGGGAAAACAGGTTGTTAAGAATGATGTTTAAGTATAATCCGTGAAAGAAAGGGAAAAAAGAGAAAAAATAATTACCCTTTTGTATCCGAAGTTGTCGCATCCATGGCATGCCAATCAGCAGGGACGCTTTATTCTCAATGTACACGTCCTCTTTTTCCTTGACTCCGTTGTACCACGGCTGACTGTATATATTTGGAAGGAACTCCTTTTCTAACCAAACACGTAATTTGTTCTCGTCAGTAACCTGCATAATTGAAATATATTTTGCTTTATTAAAAACGAAGTGTCCTTTAAATTTTTCAAGGCTGTCCATGTCGTAATTAAAATAAGTTCGCCCGCAGTCAGCAAGAAAGCAAACTGAATTTAAGTCGCGACGTTTCTAGATCCTATCCTCCCGCAATATAATTTCAGATGTCTAAAAAGGGATGAGGAAAATCAGAAATATTTAATAAATTAGACTCTTTTATCCCACTGAGAATACTTTTTCTTTAGGTAAAGGACAGTTTCTTGGAGACATCACTGTTCGACAAACACTGTTCTTGTTATTTAAATGTTTAACGAGTGAAACAAGAGACTCTCTTGTTTCATGAACCAAAACGCTTCAATTCTGGTTGGCACATTAGTATCGATAGGTGACGTCAGCGTGAATATAGCTAGAAGTTCAATTAATGGCGAGCTTGAGTGCTCATACGAAGTATTTCAAACTGTGTAACAAATTCCTACCCATTCAAACTTCCCAAATGGATTCATCAGTGTCGTGGACATCATAAAGCGGTAACTGTTCTTATTACCATAGCAAACTACAGCCAAGAAAAACACAAAAGTTAAATGGATGACAATTCCCTTCGTTATGCCTGCTAATTGGACTTCTTTTTTAGTTCGCTTCCGAATGGCGTCTAATCTAGATCGCTTGAATCGCTCTTTAGGATCGTCAATCAGAGATTCAGTGTCACTTCCCGAACTTGTTTCTTCGCATTCATAATCTTGGTCTTTCTTTCTAGTTAGGAGAAGCGAAACAACCACTACCGCCAGCATAACCTTGGTTGGCTGTACAACAAAAATGTCTTGACCATTTGAAATCAAAATGGAAGACAGCCATTGTTCGGCAACTTCTTTCCCCCACATTAAGCTGTAAAATAACGTGAACGCGGCAGCTGCCAGAGTCGTGGTAAAGCAGAGAAACCATGCAAAGTACACACAGAAGTGGGGTAACATACAGCCAGTTTCGCTAACTTTGTTAACCAGTTGTTGAGCGTGGTCAATTTCTTTATATTTATCCCCCTTTTTACCTCTCGGTTTGCTGCTCTTGAATAGGAAAACAATTAAGATGTTGACAGGTGCAACTATTAGCCCGCTTTGTACTCCAACAATGATCTGTCTCAAGGAGAACTTAAACGGTCCAACCTGGATGGCTTCCTCTGATTCTCCACCAATGTTATAAAACATTGCATTGGCAATCATTGCGCTGAAGAGAACAGACAGGCAGCATGAAGCTCTCTGTACACGTGTGAAAGTGTTGCTACAGGCTTTACCAAACACGGACATCCACAAGTGACTGTCTGCGATTTTTCTTCCAAAACGTGAGGTAACCAGACTTGAGAAAGGAACAAAGCTTCTGTTGTTTACAGTAACTTCTATAAGACCGTCATCTTTCTCCACTGCAAGCCATCTATTTACAGGAAAACTCCAAGTTTCCTCTGTCTGCCTGTCTCTGATTGTTACTGCTTCTACAAACCAAGATGGATTGTCTCCCGTATTATCATGCTCTAACGTTATTTCCGTTAATTTTCCCAATGATTCTTTAGTGATAAGAACAAATCCATTTATACTTCCCCGGGAAAATATTTCGCACCAGTCGCCTTTACTTCGCAGTGGAACGTGGCTATGTTCGTTTATTTCGCTTTTAATGCTTATTTCAACGTTTGCTGTTGTCCCTGAGTTTTTCCAAACACCTGTGCTAATAGCCATGTCGTAATAATACGTTCCTTCTTCATATATAGTGACATGTTTAGGAGGACAGATCTGTGGCAAACCAAAACGTAACACAATCCATCAGCAAGACAAAAAGCCATAAAAGGTTCGATTTATGTAAAGCCTCAAATTAACTTCTAATACCGATATGAATTCAGTCTTAGACTCTTCCGCAGGTTTTACGGGTCAATATAACGAGACTGAGGACGGATCAATGTCAAATTAAGGAAAGGAACTTACAAAAGCCTTTTAAGACTAAGTTATATTGCCTGTGATTGCTAGACAACGATGACCTAATTCTGCTAGTAAAGTCACTCTATCTTTTTGGCTTGTCGCAAACTCGCCCAATGACTAACATGGGTCCCCAACAACTAAAGCGGTCATGATACTCCTTACTGTTACTCTGTCATTAACACTTCAAATGTAGTGCACCACGTACCTGACTCGGCAAGGCCTAGTTAAAGAATTTACGAGCAGATATCCTGTTAGGCTGAAGGTAAAGGGAAAGTTTTTCGTACAAAGTAACGATGTTTCAGTTTGTGCTTACCTTGTCGTCGTCCCTTTTATCTGCTCTCCTTGCAAAAACGAGAACAACAAAATAAAGAAGAAAGGCACAAGCGATGGTCACCAGTACTGAAATGTTGCCACTCTCAGCAAGGTTTGCAAACTCAGTGAAAACTTTGTCAAAGTCTATTGGATTCGGGGCTTGTATGAAGTTCCCACCAAAGGACGTCAGGTGATTGCAACGACACACAAGGTGAGTTGTGTTTGACTCAGGTGCAACCTGTAAAAGAAGCAAAGGCTGAAACTTAAGTGTCCTTTCTACAATGGGGGAATGTCCTGTTACATGTACATTATGTTGCGCCAAGTCTCTTTCATGTGACCCCAACAGACCTTCCATAGCAATGTAATGACGCCATTACGTTATTTTCTTGCGTTTGTATTTTTTGCTACCAGGAATTTTTTTCAGAAATCGCTCAAGGGAGCTTGTACATCCCTTAGTTGCCTGGATTATGGCAAATTTTGAACAGATTCTAGGAGAGCGTTTTGAAAATATTTAAAACAAAGTTTAAGGGTCACAAAACAGTGCATGCTATCGACATAACTGGCTTATATTTGAAGCAAATGATGAGGTCTGGAAATGTAGTTTCATCTCATAGTGGTTTGATTCTGTGTACGAAAAAAGAGAGGGATTGCTTTGGCCAATTGGGAGAAAAAATAACTTGATTAGCCTTCGTTGGGTGTAAAAACCGCTTGGTAATTTTTTTAAAAAAATCTCGACAATCCCGACTGAGACTAATCTTTAATTTACAGCGCCTCCAGATTCCAAAGACATTGAAAACAAGGAAGGCAATAGGCCACTTCCAAGTTCAAGTCCAAGTCCAAGTGCAAAAACCCTCACTTTCAAAATGATGCCAAGTGCACAACCTTTCTTGTTGAAATGAGTTTTATTTCTATGAGAATGAAAACTATTTCCATATCAAAGGCTGAGCACCTAACCTCGATCGTTTTGATACGGAGGCCCGGAGGAACTCGAAAATGGGGGCTTCAAAAGTCACAAGTTTTTCCCCCAGATTTTGTGTCTACATTGAGCATCCGTATTACTATTCACTGCCATTATGTTGAAGTTTCATATGCACGTTCCCTGACTTAAGCAAAAAATTTGCATTCAAAAGGACCCTCGAACACTTTCCGGTCATGTTGAGGAGTCTCCGTACCAATGAAAATAAGGTGAATAAGAACAGGTATTGCAGAAAGGAAACATAAATGCAAATAAACTATTACATAGCTATTAATTTCTGCGTTTTAAATGATGAAAAGGTGACGCTGCAGACATTTTCTTTTTTGTGGTAACCTAGTTTTCCTGATATCTTTGTTAATGCCGACGTGGTAAAGAGAGGTATCCCCCAAACAAATCCGGTCTAGCCACCTTAAGCATGGCGATGACCGACGATTATTACCTGAATTTGTTTAGTGTCAGACTCTGGAGGGCTACGGCCTAGGGTCAATTTAATAAAACTTCTACAAGTGTAATTTACAAGTGTGGCTATTGTTTTGAGACCCTAAAACAATGGCTACACTTATAAATTACCCTTGTAAAAGTTTCATTAAATTGACCCCTGGTTCAATTACCGGCAAGACCAATAAATATCCGACGAGAAAGTGATGCCTTTGCTCTAGTGCTCTAGAGTCTCTTCTTTGAATTGAGTCAATTCACATCCACATTAACTGGACGTTCTAAATGTATACTGCGATACAAGCAGACTAACAAAGTCCTGGGGGGAGTGGGCTATTGTACCTTTTGTTATTATATTTAGTTATGTTACCTTGCAGCCATCTGATGTCCATTTGTCTTCATCTTCTGACCAGTACAAGCAGCTTGACTGGGTGATTGTCATTGTATAGTTAACATCTGTAGATGAATCGTACTGCGGAATGACTGTTTGAGTGACTCCTTTTGGTGGTGGGTCCTTGACGCCAACGCAGGAGCGCTTTTGTCGACCGTGGCCGAAGCATGATCTCCTTTGTCTAGAGTTTTCACCGCTGCTTTTATTCAAAAGAAGTAGTCCGACAAAAAGAGGACCTTCGTTTGGTGGTACCACTGTTATGGAGGACTCGTCAGGAAGGCAGGATGTGAGGTTATGGTTCTTGTTTGTCTGGTTTCCACACATTGACTTGAAAGTAACTGTAAAGTTGTGGTCAAAGCTACTTATTGTCGGTCTGGATCCAAACTTCACAAATAGGTTAACTGTAAATAAGCCCTCTTCTATCACAGCCATCTTAATTGAAACAGGGACATCTGCTAGTTGTGCATTATAAGAACGGATTGACATTTTGTCTAACTTTAGAAAAGAATGTTTACTCGGACTACTAGTATTGGTTTTTTGCTCGGCTGGGCTGCTAATTGGAATGACCATCACAATATCATCATCAAGGTTTGACACATTGACCTTCGTGTTGCCATTTTGTAACTCAAGGCCAATAACATTCGATTGAATCGCCTTGCTGCTGTTGTTCCAGCTATAAGGATTGAAAGTAAGAGCTGACATCTGCAATTGTGACAAAATGAAGATGTACAATGGTTAACATTCTTTGCGTATCAAGAAATGGTCTATTGTACCGACCTCAACGTTTGTACTCCATTTAGTTTAATCTTCTGGTTGCCGACCATCATCACCGGACAATTATCGTCAGCAACACAACAAGAAAAAAACAATTGCGATTACACCTTACTGACAAACCTGATTGTTAATTTGGTAAACTGGGGTCATGGATCGATAAAAACGTTTTTTGTGTCTGATTTAGAATTATTCTCATGTCTTCAGCTGTTGAACAACATATGAACCTGCATGTATAAAGACGTATAAATTAAACACAAAAGAGAACCTATCAAAGAAGGGGCAAAGGGGCAAGTATTTTTTTACAATAGAGAGAATTTTGTTTCGTCACGTTGCTATAGTAGCAAAATTTCTGGATCTCAATAAATAGTGGTCCCGCAAATATAGCAGAAAAAACGAAAAGTTGAAATCTGTGACTTTCCTGAGCATGATTGTACTCAGGAGCAAAACGGTAGCCCATACTTTTCTTCCATCATTCGGAGACACAATTGGCTGTCTCTGCCAAGAAGGATTCAGTCGAGATCCAGAAACTTTACTACCATGGTAACGTGACGTCACACTTCTCCCCTCTAAAGGAAAACAGTTTCTTCTTCCCTTAGTACCTTTGCATTAATGTCACCACTACCCATATTTCCAAGATTTCCTGGCAACTTGAATTTCGTTGGTCCTTCTTCCATGCTCAAACCCTTAATATCGTCAGGTGAGACCTTCTTTAGAGCCAACGCGAGATCATCTGTTTTAATAACAAGATTTTCGGACCGTACTAAGCGACCAAAAAAGGCATCACTCATGTTTTGCAGGTTTTGAGAAGCCTTTTCAACGCTATTCTGAAAATAAAAGAGTATAAATACTTGTCTCGATTTAATAATTATCGCTTGCATATTGAAGTGCACTCATTGACTGCTACCGTTTGGTAATCCCATTTGAGAGAAAGGTCATATTGGTGTCAGGTAAAAGCCTGTAAGGGGGCAGTCTGGGTGTTCTTTGGGGAAAATGATGTTGAATTGGGAAGGAAATAGATTAGGGCAGGAAATGTATACACATAAACCAGTTAGTCCGCTAATGAGATCAGAGGTTGTTGTGGTGGTGGCCTATGTGGTATTTGTCTACTAATTATTTTAAATAATAAATAAACGAAAATATATAAACGAAAACCAACGCTTTTAACCAGAGTCCTCCTTTATAGAAAATGTCCTCTAGAGACTCCATAAACACGTGCACACATAACTTTCCAATTTAAACCTACCTTCGAAGATGAACTTGATCCAGCCCCTTGACTTGCACCTTTCATTACGTTCCTTAAACAACCTGCGACACCTGTAGCTGTTTCCTCTAATTCAGGAGTGAAAGGCTCCTCCGGGTCGCCCAAGGTATCGGCAAGTGCTGTTGTTGCAGTATCGGACATTTTTAGGGCCATGTCCTGAAAACAATGACAAACAATTGATAAAGTATATCTTCGTGCGGGAATATGTTTTTCCTACCATCCGTGGGTGGTTTCTAAGGTTAGCTTGTCACTCGAATGGGTCATTTTATGACAAAGTATGAAGGCTGGCACCTTCATGAACACTTTGCAGTTGGCGACCTATTCTATTATTATTATTATTATTATTATTATTATTATTATTATTATTATTATTATTATTATTATTATTATTATTATTATTATTATTATTATTATTATTATTATTATTATTATTATTTGGGAGAGACAGAGATCTGCATTCTTTCACGTTCCGGTGTGTCACCCTAATGCAGACTCTTACAGAGACGTGACTCCTAAGCAGATCTACAAGAAGCATGNCTTCGTGTTGCCATTTTGTAACTCAAGGCCAATAACATTCGATTGAATCGCCTTGCTGCTGTTGTTCCAGCTATAAGGATTGAAAGTAAGAGCTGACATCTGCAATTGTGACAAAATGAAGATGTACAATGGTTAACATTCTTTGCGTATCAAGAAATGGTCTATTGTACCGACCTCAACGTTTGTACTCCATTTAGTTTAATCTTCTGGTTGCCGACCATCATCACCGGACAATTATCGTCAGCAACACAACAAGAAAAAAACAATTGCGATTACACCTTACTGACAAACCTGATTGTTAATTTGGTAAACTGGGGTCATGGATCGATAAAAACGTTTTTTGTGTCTGATTTAGAATTATTCTCATGTCTTCAGCTGTTGAACAACATATGAACCTGCATGTATAAAGACGTATAAATTAAACACAAAAGAGAACCTATCAAAGAAGGGGCAAAGGGGCAAGTATTTTTTTACAATAGAGAGAATTTTGTTTCGTCACGTTGCTATAGTAGCAAAATTTCTGGATCTCAATAAATAGTGGTCCCGCAAATATAGCAGAAAAAACGAAAAGTTGAAATCTGTGACTTTCCTGAGCATGATTGTACTCAGGAGCAAAACGGTAGCCCATACTTTTCTTCCATCATTCGGAGACACAATTGGCTGTCTCTGCCAAGAAGGATTCAGTCGAGATCCAGAAACTTTACTACCATGGTAACGTGACGTCACACTTCTCCCCTCTAAAGGAAAACAGTTTCTTCTTCCCTTAGTACCTTTGCATTAATGTCACCACTACCCATATTTCCAAGATTTCCTGGCAACTTGAATTTCGTTGGTCCTTCTTCCATGCTCAAACCCTTAATATCGTCAGGTGAGACCTTCTTTAGAGCCAACGCGAGATCATCTGTTTTAATAACAAGATTTTCGGACCGTACTAAGCGACCAAAAAAGGCATCACTCATGTTTTGCAGGTTTTGAGAAGCCTTTTCAACGCTATTCTGAAAATAAAAGAGTATAAATACTTGTCTCGATTTAATAATTATCGCTTGCATATTGAAGTGCACTCATTGACTGCTACCGTTTGGTAATCCCATTTGAGAGAAAGGTCATATTGGTGTCAGGTAAAAGCCTGTAAGGGGGCAGTCTGGGTGTTCTTTGGGGAAAATGATGTTGAATTGGGAAGGAAATAGATTAGGGCAGGAAATGTATACACATAAACCAGTTAGTCCGCTAATGAGATCAGAGGTTGTTGTGGTGGTGGCCTATGTGGTATTTGTCTACTAATTATTTTAAATAATAAATAAACGAAAATATATAAACGAAAACCAACGCTTTTAACCAGAGTCCTCCTTTATAGAAAATGTCCTCTAGAGACTCCATAAACACGTGCACACATAACTTTCCAATTTAAACCTACCTTCGAAGATGAACTTGATCCAGCCCCTTGACTTGCACCTTTCATTACGTTCCTTAAACAACCTGCGACACCTGTAGCTGTTTCCTCTAATTCAGGAGTGAAAGGCTCCTCCGGGTCGCCCAAGGTATCGGCAAGTGCTGTTGTTGCAGTATCGGACATTTTTAGGGCCATGTCCTGAAAACAATGACAAACAATTGATAAAGTATATCTTCGTGCGGGAATATGTTTTTCCTACCATCCGTGGGTGGTTTCTAAGGTTAGCTTGTCACTCGAATGGGTCATTTTATGACAAAGTATGAAGGCTGGCACCTTCATGAACACTTTGCAGTTGGCGACCTATTCTATTATTATTATTATTATTATTATTATTATTATTATTATTATTATTATTATTATTATTATTATTATTATTATTATTATTATTATTATTATTATTATTATTATTATTATTATTTGGGAGAGACAGAGATCTGCATTCTTTCACGTTCCGGTGTGTCACCCTAATGCAGACTCTTACAGAGACGTGACTCCTAAGCAGATCTACAAGAAGCATGAGAACGAGAAGAAGAGACAGTATGCGGAAAGAGTAATGGAGATCGAACAGGGAACGTTCACTCCCCTAGTTTTCACGACCACAGGTGGAAAGGCGGATGAGTGTGTTAAGTACCACAGCAGACTTGCGGAGCTGATCGCAAATAAGATGTGAGAAAGTTAATCAAGCGCAATTTCCTGGATAAGAGCTAAAGTACCTTTCGCCATCGTACGCTCTGCGACTCTATGCTTGAGAGGCTAGAGATCCAGAAGAAGACAGCTAGACTTTGTTGACTCAGACCTACAGATCGCCCGAATTAATCTTTTCAAGGATCTTTTTTTATAAAGAATTAGGAATTTAGGAATGCGAGATTTTATTCTTTTTAACTTGTTTTCTTTTTAATATCAGAGACGGATAATTCTCTTCTGTAATTACTTAATTTAATATCTGGACTGCCTGCAACAGTCATTGACCGAGTCTGAGCCGCAAGGAATGTATTTGCGAAATCGTTAATGACACAGTGATTGCTATTTCTATGATTTATATAATTCTTAATGCTATATAGTGCTTAATTCTTACTTCAAATATTTCTGTAAATTATGTACATATTTTTTTTAAACTTCAATAAAATTATTATTAGTAGTAGTATTATTGTGTTATTATTATTGTTATTATTATTATTATTATTATTATTATTATTATTATTATTATTATTTGCCTCACCATTTCGCTTATTCACTCGGAAGGAAGGAAGGAAAGAATAATTGCGAGAGAGAAAGTTATTTATCAACTTCAATATAAGAAAATGTCCGAAGAATGTACATAAGAACAGAATAGGAATCACTTTAGCATGTCAAGACAATGAAGAAACAATAAAGCAACCAACAATCAGCCAATCAATCAAAAAGAATGGATGAAAGACCCAATTATCTACCATTCAACAGCATTTGGAAGGGAATACTTGATCTTAAATTTTACGAGTGACATCTTACACTTGAAGACGCCAAAATAGTTATTTTGAAAAACTTAATATAGTCGTTGTTTGGGCAATAGCCCCTTTACAGCTTCTCATTCACGTGGTACAAAACCACCGTTCTGAAGAGTAAGGGACGCACTGGGGTAGAAAACAACAAGGAGCTCACATCATTAAAATGGCTAATCGCCTTTGTTTGTCTTCTCCTAGCGCGTCTCCTGCTCTCCATGTGTATTACTAGCTGCTATGACAAAGGAAAGGGGTCAGGGATAACGATGGATTGGTTAATGGATAATGATGGAACGATGTAAGAGATAAGATAATTAGACAAGCATTAAACAGAATATTTTGATACCATATAGTTCGCCCCATCTCCTCCTCCTCCAGTTGCCTCGTTGATGACACCCATAATCACATCAGTCATCTTGTTACTCTCCGGTTTTATCGCTGAGAACTTCTCCGTTATTATGGTTGAGATCTGAGTAGATCAATGTAATATTAGCATTAAATGATATAGCCAAAACCGTCAAATAAAAGCTCATCCCATCGACTTATTCCCATGTCTGTTGCTTCATGCCTCATGCCTTCATGCTAAACTCTTTGCATATAATAATACACCTTTATCAAAAGTATCTTGGCAACTAATACTCGTCTCATTGAGGAAACACCAAGTGCGGTGGCTTTGATTTTACCTCGTATTTTGGTTAGGGAGCACAAACACGTTGAACCTGCACTAAAAATATCACGCCTTGCAACATCTACTGACATTCAAAAGGGGTTCAATTTACGACTGAATTCTGAAAAGATAAATGGTGTCTTTGTAGACACGTCTAGATAAACACATTTTTGCCCGTAAAAAGATTTTAAATTTTCAAGTCCGGCATTATTGCCTTATTCACCACATTTTCTTTTGCCTCCTAAAAACCGAATGGATGGCACGTATAGCAAAAAGGCAATACAGTATAACACAAAATTAGCATTGACATTCATTGAAGTACATTCTATAGTCTTACTGAAAGTGTATGATACGAAAACAAAAGGAATGGCTACCTAGTTCAACCATGAGTCACCCTTATGATGTAAAACGTACGTACAAGTATCTTTGTAAGCGAACTCAATCCTTGTCCACAAAGTGGTTTTGCGTTGGCAGCTTTCAGCACAGACCGCGCCAGCTGTGCGGCCTGGCTGACTTCACCTTTGTTTAGAAATCCGTCCAACTTATTGTCGTCCCCGACTACAAAGCCTTTTAACTGCTCTTCCACTTCACTAGCTGGAGTGAAACATGGGTCAAACTTGGAAGATCCCTTGACCTTTTCAAGGAAAGAGAAGAATTCTTGTAACGTAAAAAGATAATTATATCATTAACCTCGAAAGGAATGTGATATGGTTTTAGTATGTGTAATAAAATGTTGCCTAGTAAAATTAGGAAATAATTTTATGTGCTTTTAGTCGAAATTCTAAAAGTTAAAAGCTCAGAAAATCATTTCCGAATTTCATGAGCATTCCGAAATATCATTGATGGCAATATCGCTCACAATCGTAGGTTTTGACTCGTTTATCGTATCGAGAACTCTTAGCATTAAAAAGTTTAGATCATACATTTTGTATAAATTTCTCGTCATTTCCTTAAGTGTTAGACAAAAACCCCGTTAAAAAAAAAATCTCTTGTTGTTTGTGATTGCGCAGTTACGCCTGTCTAGGTTTCCGGAAGGTTGAAATAACAATTTTGTACTTTCACAGTGAAATCATAAATTAACGCTGACACCTCGCACCAAAATTAGGCAGTAGTTTGTCATCAATAGTACATGTGAATTTATCTTATGGGAAACATATAAGGAGAGCATGAAACCACCTACAACTTGATAACGAACCACAATAATCCACGTATACAACCGTGGCATTCTGGTTAGGATGATTACAGTAACTTAGGATTCTTTCTGCATTTCTCACTTGTACAATACACACAAACTCGCGGCTATCATTTTTATGAGTTTACCTTAACAGACATGGTCTCCACAACCTTTACACCGACAGAGTTCTTTATAATGATGCTTATTAGTAGCCGAAAATCGTTTTCTGGCTGTCCGGCGGGTAACGCTGTTGTGGCCGATTTTGGAGAGCTTCCATAAGATATTATGTCCTTTCCTACTCGGAATTCGTATGTTATCGGAGCATTTTTGTCCTCCCATTCAAAGCACTCAAACGTAAACTCCGTCTCAAGCGCCACACCCTCGTTGGCTGACGCCTCACAAAACCCACCGTGTGGAACTCCGGCGGTCTCGAACTCGAGAACGCCAAACCCTTCTGAACCTGCTTGAGATGTTACGAGGAGTTGTAAACTGAAGTAGAAACCAGAGGGCAAAGAATTTTTCCTGATAATCATGTTAGGGGCATCTACCGCAGTGGATGTCATATTGGGCAAAATAGGTATATTCTCCCACGGATCTGCCTCTTCCTTTCTTTGCTTTAGACGCCACTCGTAAACTGAGCCATTGCAGGCTGCATTGGGACATTCGGAAGTCACGCGGAGCTTGTTTGAAGCGGATACTACCTTACCGCAATCAATAAAGCATCTAGAAGTCGACAGAAAGACAAAATACCCTTATACTTCAGTTGGCCTCTATTTGTTAATACCGCTCTCTGGCACTTAATCTATTTATATTAAAGGCAACTCTTGCATATATCAGAAACTCAAACAAGTCTTACTAAACTTTAAGAAGGGGTTAATGACTTGTTTAGATAACAAAGAGAGTATCCTTTTTAATAAGATGTTGCAAATCAAGAGGAAAGCTGTTTTCATTAATTTCAGCAACGAAAAGTGCTAATAGTAGCCATCTTGATAAAATTTCTGTCCAGATACCTTAGATGAAACTGGTACTGACATGATTTAACTCATCCTTTTGATTAATTCAAAAGCTGACCTTAAGCTTAAAAATTATACTCACACCCTTAAAATGTTCCATACTGATAATTCTTACCTCAGCACCACTTGAGGTACTTCCCCAGCAGCTATTTCAAAGTTCATTTCAGCAAAAGCCATTCTTGTATCTTTGGAAACAGTCAACTTTAGAACATAAGCATTTCCAACTTCGAGGTTATCTGTATTGATAGTTATGGCCGTAGCATTGTCGTTTTCGTTCACAAATGCACCGAAGCAATTAAAACTGGTTGAATTATTCCATAAACAAGACCAAGTGAAATTAAGGCCAGTGTGGGTTCCAGGACCAATGTCTCCATCATAACTGAGTGAACCATCAACTGTAACAATTTCTGGAGACCCCCATCGAACACTGCTCCCACCGTCAATTATTGCAAGTACTGGACCAGGGATGCTTTCAATGAAACCATAATCAAACGCCTGGAGAGTCTGCGGAGCGACTGGATCACCAATCTTGACTGATGCAGTGAACTTGATTTGATAGATACCCGCGGTTATGGATCTTCTGTTTATGATCCACTCAGCAGTTCCTCGACTTACTATAGACCCTTCTGCAGACTCTGAAGCGGCCAGCTCTGCTTCACTTACGAGTCGCCATTGCAATACGCTTTCCACAATAGAAACACCATCTGGTAAACCTTTAATTAGGGCTTCCTGAACGCTTTTGACGGCTCTCTTAATAGGGGTGGCGTGATACTTGTCTTTAGAAATATTTCTTATAGACACAAAGAAGTCACCTGTTACAAACCGCAAAATGATCATCACAGAATGAAGTACCATCATTGCAAACCCATCGACATAATACTAAATCTCTTAAAGGTATATCTGAATATCGCTATGGATAAAAAAAGGGAGGGGGGACTGCTGAGGAAACACACCTTCCGGATCGCACATCAGACCATCTCCAGTGTAACCAGTCCGACAGCTACATGTGAAGGAACCATCAGTATTGTAACAATGGGCAACGCCGTGACAATTGTGAGTTCCTGTCGTACATTCATCTATATCTGTGAATTTGAATGCGATTTAGCTTAAGACATCAAATAGTTCGTGAAAATGGCAAAAAATAGTGACCTCTCTAACGCATAGTATATATTGGTTGGACAATAGTCGAAATGTAATGAGTGAAGCGCTAACAGCCTGAGAGGAAAAAACAGATTTTCTTATATATGAAGTGCAACTGCTATGAAGCCTGTCAGACTTCTGTGTCATATGTTCTCCGATTTTCATCGTGCGATAGCATTTTACACGTGAAAGAACTTACTGATCGATAGTAATGTATTAATTTTTTCAGTCATAAATTGTGCACTGTCAGGGAGCTCCCAGCAAAAACTGCGGCACTGTTGTTTTCTTTTTTATGTCTGCCGGCTTTCATAACCTGTCTCCACCACAACCTAATTTTCAGCTGATGCTTACGTAGTCGTACGTTTAAACTGGGCTTGACGAAACCAGAAAATTTTTTCTTACCTGAACAGTTAACTCCATCACCTGTGTAGCCTCGATTGCATGTACAGAAAAAAGACCCAATCGTGTTGTTGCAAGTGGCATGGAAACTGCAATTGTCTTCATTTGTGAAACATTCTTCAATATCTATAAGTAGCAAAAAAGGAAGAACTTCTTTGGTTTTCTGTTAATATTCTTTTTTTTGTTAGCAATACGTTTTGGACAGTCCATGCATCTAGTTAGTCGGGCAATGAAAAAGCACTTAAGATCCGTTTATATTGCGCTGGGCGAGGCAACTAAAAAAACTAAACCAATAAAATCTCGCACAGCAAGTAATAGGAAACAATAGAGCCGTAGAAATTTCCATAACTATTCTACTGGATAAATTTCAAGACGAAGAACTGAGAAGCGATACCTGAACATAAATGTCCATCTCCACTAAAGCCGAGGTTACAAGCACAGGTGAATGAGCCAGCAGTGTTAGCACAAGTAGCGTTGTCATGGCAAGTGTGGGTAAATGTCGCACATTCGTCGATGTCTAAGGAAGACAATTTCAAATTCAGAAGAACAGTATATTAAGAATGATAGATCTCGTTCTTTGCCTTAAGGTTATTTCTTAGTGTTGCATCGCGCATCCTAATTGCGCATAATTTCATGAGTGATTAGCGCGCACATTAAAACATGGCGGCTTTTGCCTTAAGTCATATCTCCCCAAAGAATTAAATCTTAATTTTTTTAATTCCCAATGCACAAAAAGAATCTGAATCGTCGGATACGTGTTCAAAGCAAGTACTCGTTAATGTAATCATGTTAGTATTTTAAAGAAAAACCATTGTGCATATACAAGTTGCTCCTACTCCTAAACGAGTATGGGAACCCCAATTTAATTTAAAATTTTAGTTTCTACAACATAAACAACCAATCGGTAAAGTTTAACAAAAACGTCACTTCATTTTTTATTTCCTTAGGCTAGCCTCACCTTGGCAATCCACCCCATTTCCTGAGTATCCTTGATTGCAAGTGCAGGTAAATGCCCCAATAGTGTTGTTGCATTGAGCGTTAATACTGCAGTTATGTGATCCAGATTGGCATTCATCGACATCTGTGAGGGAAAAAGGAAAACGACTTCCTTATTTAAATTAAATTTAGACAATTTAAAATTGTAGCGCCATTATAAAAACCTTTAAAATTGAACATATACCGCAGTACCCTAAAGTACTGATCCATTTCATAGACACTTCATCGGATCCCGTTTTACTTCACTACTTACTAACAATGAAAAATAGCTGTCACGTGGGAGTTGAAGGTGACGTGTTCTACAAACTAGCTTTTTTCTTTTTGTTTGGAAAAACGTTTATTTCTTTCACATAAATTGTTGCAACCAGAAGCTTACAGAAAGTTTACATTGTGTGACTGTTGAAAGCTTCACGCAAAATGAAAAGAAAGCTGATATTGCAGTCAGTTTTGTTCATGACAAAACACACAAAAGAGTTCAGATTATTATCTAAAAAAAATGATTGCGATTTATGATTTAAGAGATTGCTACTTATCACTAACCACTGCAAGGCACTCCAGCATAACCAGGATCACAGATACAAGTGCTGGAACCAGGATCAGCCGAACAGGCATCGTTCACATCTGCAAGAGCCACACATATTTAGACGCAAATTATCTTAAATTAGCAATTAATTCGTCTACACTATGTATACATGTATTCGTTGTATTCTGGTCAAATTTTAATCCATAACCGAGGAGGCACACGAGGCTAAATTAGTGGAACCTCCTTGCTGAATTTTTACTTTAACCCAGCCGGAAGAGTGGTTGATGGGCCAAAGAGGGAAACTGAGCGTTAGCTGGGAATTTAAATTTTAAGAATATAAATTGATCTTGATATTTAGTATCCGCTCTAGGTAACAAGAATTTCCTTAGTCACTGGCGAGATTGCTTAAAATAGCAAAGGGGTCCCTGCAATAACAAAAATTCTCCCAGTTGCCTTAAACCTTCCAAGGCAACAAGTAACCCAAAGAAATAAAAGCTAAGAAACACAGGTAAATCAGAGCCATTAGGACTATAAATAAAATAAATGATTGCAAATGGTCTCCTGAATCTTTGCCTTTTTGTATTTGGAATATCCAGTCTAGTTTACAGACGCATTTTCGTTGAGGAAAGAAAATTTACCAAGAAGCGTGTTATGAATTATAGTACATGGGGCTGTTAGTTTCATATTTATACGATGTGGTATTTCCGGAAATGCTCTCCTGATAACTTAAGTGATAGTCACTTATCCCAAAGGCTAAACTTGGAGTTTCCCTCCCTCTCCTGTTATTCTCTTTTGCCCAATTCTATGTCCGATAGACTGGGACTTTAAAAACAGCAAGGTGAAAGCGTGGATATTATACAACTATCCCCCGAAGGGCAGGTGTGTAGTGGTATAGATGTATAGTATAATATAGAGACGCGAAGCGTCGAGGTATATATCTAGCGCTATGAACCGACCCTGGGGGGGATAGTTGTCTTAGTATTTACCATATAAGTTGGATAAAAATCAAAAAGGAGCTTTTTGTGAATAAAAGACGTCACTTAGAGTTTTTTTACGTTTCAGTTGACAGTGTTATGGGGATCATTTTTTTATGAATTTGTTGCACATTAAGGAAGAAAATGTTTTTCTACCGACCAGTAAACACCGACAAGCCACATTTTGTCTCCTTCTTGGTATTTGAAGGTGCAGCTGCTTCATTTACCGCTAAAATTTTATCTTTCAAAACTGCCGCGACAAGACAAGCCATTTTGAATCCCGTGCCAAAACAAAACGCGCGAAAATTGCTATCCCGGCACTGATTTGGTGAATACTAAATAAGGTAAGCTGCAACTCAGAGAGCAAGGTTGAAATCTGTAAATAGAGCATCCGTTTCAGGACAAGTCTTACCATTGACACCGCAGTAACGAGCATTACAAGAAGCGAGAGCCGGAAGCTGGTAAACGTAAAATCCATCGCAATTACGTATCTTAACTGATATTTTAAGATGACAGCAGCTTGAGCCGGAGTGTATACATACGGTTCTTGATACCAAAAGGTAAGGTTCTGCGGGGTGTTCGCCATCGAGCCAGCCAGCCATTCCCGTGTTGCAGGAAGACATAGGAATGCAGTGGGAAGACATCATTACTCCAGCCGCTCCCGCAAAGCGGTACCACTGGTCATTGCCAATGCTATCATCACAGTACGACCCCCCATCATTAGAGCTCCAGTACCGATTGGGTTCACTGAGATTGGTGTAGCCTTGATGAGTACACTCTACTGGCGGAGTAACTGTGGGATAAAAGTTGCATGTTTTCTTAGAATTGATGGTTTAGAATACACAATTTAGTTAGTGTCATAGCGGAGCTCCACGCGATAGCGAAGGGCGCACGGGCGGAGTCAAATAGCTAAGAAAACCTACCCATCAAAGAAAATTTGGTAATCACGTGACCGTACATCGACCGACTGTCCGTCCTTATCACAGGGAAACCATTCTTTAATCTCACACTTTTTAACTAGTTTGGAAGCCCAGGTGCAACCTTATATTGCACATCCATGTCAATTGAAAACTGTCAAAACAAGGTATTCGACGACCTGTATCACCTGACTGTATCGCGGGCTCAGGTATCGACCCATCCCAGGTCGAGTATTTTTTTGAAGTTATCCTCTGACAAGTTACTAGTTTTCAAATGATCTCAGGCTCAAGTTCAATTCTTTTTAAATGCAGAGCTCGAGGCAATGAATTGTGTTAATGACCCGCACTTTTAAAATTTTGATTTCAAATTGTCCTCAGATGCGAAAATTCAGACAGTTTTTACAGGCAGGAAAGGCAAATGCTTTTTTCACCATGGTCACGCGTTGGATATGCTCTACGTCAAATATTTAGGCTCTGATTGATCAAAATTTGAGAGCTGAGTTCCTGCGGAAAAATTTATGAATCATCTGGAAACGTGTTTACTGATAGCTGAAGCTGAAAGGCTTTTGTGTCATCTTGTGATGTTTTTAAATGCCTTTCTTCACTGGATGTACAAAATGAAATACAGCTGCTTTCAAGATTCTTCAGTTATTCATGGCTGGTTTGTTTATTAGGTTTTTGGTTGAGAAATGCGCAGCTTGTCCAAGTCATCGGAAATCCGATTTCAGATGGCATCGTTTTCGTTTTTCACCTTGCTTGATGCGTAAGAGGGTTAAAAAGTCTCAAGGGATTCTGGCCTTACTTGGTGGTTTTCAGGAGCTGCATCTCGACTGGTAAGCTAGTAAGCCTGAGTAATTATTGAATTTGATGGGTTTTTTTTCTGGTTTCATGAAGTCGAGCGTAGTTTATACGGCTAGTTTATACACGTTTGATCTGACTTAGCATCAGGTTTAATATAAGCTTACAGAACTTTAAAAAACCATTAGACATTTTCTTACCGCAAATAGAAAGAAAACGTTCCGAAGAATATTTGAGCGATTTTCTTGCCTCGAGTTCATCTTGAAAAATAGCAAACACCGGGAAGCCGGGTTAAAACATGACCTTAAATCTGCAAGGTGTTAAGCTTACATGCTTAAAAGCTCAGGATTTTCAGAGAGACTTTACTCTTAGTACTTGTCTTCGTGAAGGAAAATTGTTGTCTCTTCAAATGTTTCACCGAATTTTATTTCTTTTATTGATTGTTATTGGTGTCTCTTGCAATTTTTTAACATCGCTTTGCTGGTTGTTTTCAGTCGTACATGAACATCGCTTGCCGGAGTACTCAAAATACCGCGCGTATCAAAGGCTTTTAATGACTACGCATAAAAAAACCATTAAATAAAAAATAAGCACAATAAATTATTTATTATGTTGAAGCTTGTAACAATAGCTCGCCCTGCAAATTTGGTGCTTGCCAAAAGTGAGAACCGGCTAGCCGTATAGGTGATTTTGGAAATTTTTTTAACGTTTTCGCTAAAAGCCCATTATTACCCTATATACCACATAGGATCAGATTTTTATGACTGAACAGTCCCGGCATTATGGAATTGTCTCCATGAAAACGATTTATAGTAAGGTCAATTCTACAATTTGCTGTGCAAAGGAATCGCGTGCTTCGATCGTCCTGAATATTGAATGAGTGCAGTTTGCCTTGCAAAATTGTGAAAAACTGCATTCTGTCCGAGGTCTCTATGATAAAAAAGTAGCGCCTCATAGTACTGTTTACCACAGATGTAATCTGTAAAAAGTAAAAAGGCTGGTTTACGCGCCAACAGATTTGTTGGCAAGATTTTGTAAATTAAAGTTGTCAAACACAAAAAATTCGCCCTGATTTATTACTCTGGCCTCGCTTTTAGACAAAGGAATGCAAGCTATAAATTACAACGTGTAATAAATTGGCTGCACCCAGGCGGACTATCATGTCTTATAACTGGCCTTTATATGTAAAATTACATTTCAGGGCTGTCCAATTAACCTCATAAAATAAAGGTGGTGTAGGTGGGCGACTGGGATATTTGTTTGGGAAAAATTTGCTTTCCGGGCCTAATTTACTGTCTCCTAATCTCTGCTTCAAATATCTGCTTCAGGAGACGTACTCGAGGAACCTATAAACGTTAAATTTCTGGCAATATCAAATGTAGGCTGTAGGACACTTTTCTACATTCTGCTAAGCTTTGATTTTTCCTAGTCTTTCTCCAAGGGGTACCTCGATGATAATGTCATGTGGGATCACGTCTTACCCAGGAAAGTGCCTCTTTGGTTAAAAGCGAAGTGGAGCGTACTTGTCTAATTCCTTCGCCTTCTTTTGTCTCCATATTTCCTATCCACAAAAATCTATCTCCAGTAGTATATCAACTTGTCTTCATTTTTAATTATTCTGGCGTCAGGTCTTTGCTTTAACCATGGCTTTTTCCGCCTAGACTGACGGCAATACACTTAGCATGATGATTCTCGTAGACTGGTTTTCGTTTGTGTTAAGGTGGAATACATCGGGCCCAAGGCTTCAATCAACCAAAAACGAACCTTCCGCCCAGCACGGTGTCATATAACACATTTATAGTAACTGTTATACTCATATATTCATAGTGAGTGGAAGCTGTTAGCTCTGCAAGAAGGTTTGACATATTTTTTTAGGCTACAACACATTCGGCATATGTCATAACAGTTGAATGGTGCTCTTTTGGTGGAAGGGTAAAGTTCCTGTGGCCCCGCGATGGTGTTCCTCAGTTTTTCGTGCCAGGCAAAGCAGTCACTCCCTAAGTCATCTTCATTCCATCTCGTTTCCACAAGCTTTCCTTGCCATTCCTCTTTTATGCTGCCTTGCATATTGCCCAATAGATAACCCATCTACCTCGATGCTGCGTTCTGCTTTTGCGGTTCCAATCCGAAAGGTAAACAGGATAATTTCCTGGTTAGCAATACTTTCCTGGCTCGTTATCTACAATATAACGTAGTTTATGGTTGCAATACCCATGCTTGTAAGTGTCTCCTCTGTCCTTCTATCCAAGGGGCGATTATAGTAGTATTGTGGGACTGTTTTCACGGTTCCCAAAGATGGGTGTGCCAAACTCTGCTGTATCTACACAATCTGCTTCCTGTCTCCGCGGGAGCTGGGCTCTTGCTACTTGTTCATGTAAATACTATTTTGTTTCTTTAACTTAGCTTATTTAGATTTAATTAAAACCGGTTTGCTTCATGTAAATACTGTTTTGTTTCTTTCACTTAGCTTTATTTTGATTTAATTAAAACCGGTTTGCTTCCATTAACCTCGCTAAAACGTGGCTAATCGTTTCTTCAATACCCTCTGTTTTTGATAACTCCCTTTGTAGTTGTAACCTGAACATGTTAATGTTTTTCTTTCCTGTCTGGATGCCTGATCTGTAAGTCTTGATAATACTAAACTTACGTCGCCTGAATTCTCATCCCATAAGTCTTTCATTATTCCTATGAAACTATTCCTCTTCTCATCAATCGCTCTTCTCTCTCCGATGAAAGTAGTTCTTTTGCTTCCTCTTTACATTTAAGCAGGTTTCCATTGCCCTTATCCAACGTTATCATCCTCCGTTCGGAAGGATAGATAACTAGGAAGTCTCTCCCCTTGCGATCCTTTTCGTGTATATGCAGCTACCAGTTTCCTTTGGCGTCTTTTGTCATTTCACTCATCCCAATGATAATTATTAACCAACTCAAAAAATTAGACAAAACACGTAAAAGCTCTTCCAAACGCTTAGAGATACATTGCGATCAGGACCGAAAATACTGAAAGGTATTCTAAGATTTTCTCAGGTGCGTCAAGCTTGACAAACTTGCTTCTTCCGAGCAGTTATATTGCTATAAAATTGCAAAGGTAACATTGAACGTCGTTCTAAGTTTGTGTTCATATTAATCAATACTATTATGGTTATCTTAACATTATCATTATCGTTATCATTATCATTCCTATTGTCATTGTCATTATCAGGAACAATATCATTAAAATCTCAGTTTTACTTAGGTGCTTCAAGCTGCACAAGGTTGCTTCTTCTGAGTGGTTATAAAGCTATAAAAATGTAAAGCTAACATTGAAAGTCCTAAGAAGTTCGTAGCCATATTATTATTCAATAAAATCATAGTTAATTGAGTGGAATGGCTATGAAACCCGTCACACTCCTTTGTTATATGTTTTTGTGGACCTGAAAGTGCACAACGTTCAAAAGAATTCCTATCATTTTGATTGTATTGACCAATAAAAACGTTGCATTAATTTATTCCGTAACAATTTGCCAACAGAAAACAAAGGATTGTGCACTTTCAGGGTGCTTCCAACATAAACTGCAGCACTGTTGTTTTTATCATTGATGTTTGCCGCTTTTCATAACCAGTCTCCTCCAATAACTATGATAAAATTAATGTTATCATTATCATTATCGTTATGATTATCATTACCATTGTCGTTGTGTTCATCAGTATCAAAATATCAATATTATCCCAGATTTACTAAGATGCTTCAAGCTTGAAAAACTGGCTTCTTTCTGAGCGGTTATAATGCTAGGATTTATTTTTAGGATTTAACGATTTTTTTTTCTTCACGGCGTTTTGATTCAAATATTATTGCTATTTCTGCCCGACTGTTATTTTGGCTGCTTTCGAGCGAACTTTATCAATAAACACGTTTTATAAAGGGAAATGCATTATTTAGCCATCCCAGGGCCATCCTATTTAATTGAAATACTCCAGGGACATTTTTTAAATCGTTAGAAACACTCACAGCTTGTGTTTTGGCACTGGTTAAAAATACTTTAGCGGTAGTGTTCCTGTTTTAAACATCATATATCATATATATTTCCATCTACCATTCTCCTATAGAGCGTTTTACTCACGTCCGCAGCAGCTATGCAACTTTATTGGAACAAAAGAAAGCGTTTCATATGAAGAGATTTCAACTCTCACAAGATTGTCGAGATTGTTTCGGAACACCAAAATGGCCGCTGTTTCATTGTTTTGAAACACCAATATGGCCGCCGTGACCTCATGTGAAAACGCTCTGTAGGAGATAGATAAATTAATATAAGGTTAAAAAATTACAGGCAGCCAGAACACTAACCATCGTATGTACTACAATATCGCAAAGAACATCTGTGAGTAGGTGGCAGCTTATAAACGTAGAAGCCAGAGCAGTTATAAATATTGACTTGTCTTGTCTGCCAGCAACATGAGCCATCTTTGTTGAAGCAAACTGTCCTCGTCACCTCTCCGTCTTCAACTGTTGGATGCTTCCCGTTTAACCAACCAGGGGCATTGGCTTTGCAACGATGTGTAGGAGGACAGATTTCTGGCAGGGATGTCCCAGCGTTTTTAACAAAGCGGTACCATTTATATTTCAAGTCACTGTCACATAGTGAAGAAGGTGTTACGCAACTTACAAGCCTACACGTACCAGTCAACGTACTATACGAATTACATGCTGGAAAAGTGTCTGAAATTCCAATCGAAAATAACCTCGGATTACTAAATGAAATTGAGGAAGGTAAAAAAATAACAATAATAATTTCAGCACATACACTTTTATCGTTTCTTAGCCTTTTACGTACTTTTAGTTATTACATTTTTATTTTGTTGTTGTTGTTGTTTTGTCATTTTACACTTTCTGTGTCAATTTTTTTTCCAGAGGTCTGATATTTGCAACTAGTATTTTCTGTTTGTTTTTTCTTTGCAGCAAACAAATCATTTAAGGCGTCTACCGTAGATACTTTGGTTAAATTTTCTCTTGGAATTTGTACCGTTGTCTGTTTGTTAATTTCAATGTTAATTGTATTACACACATAAGCAAAAAAGAAGACAGAAACACAAACTGATTATTTCCCGATTCAAAAGCTAAACATGAGCCCAAAAAGATACTATGAACATTGAAATAATTCGCCCTACTTTCTACGCTTCGCACTTGACATTCTTGTAAGATTGAAGAGAGCACAAAAGCAATGAGAAGAAAAACAGATCAATACAACTTGATACAAGTGGGCACGAGTTTTTCACACATTTCCCGATGTTCTCAACTAACGCCTGAATGATTTCAGCATGTTGCTGTTAACATTTGATCGCTAAAACTGGTCAAGATGCAATGTAGCCCAATAAAATCCCTTTCAACGGGGTTAAACTATTTTGAACACTCTACAGCGCCTTTGCAAGGTATTTCCTGAAGGTGTTGCTAGTCATAGTATAATCGCAACACCCGAAAATCTCAATAGAATTTGTCCTCATGGCACATGGTAAAAAGAATCCGACTTTTGTTCGAATCGAAAACTCTCATTCTCCGGTTCTTCCAAATTAAGGAACAAAGCGCAATGCAATACTTGCTATTATCATTATCACAATCAATGTAAACATCATCATCATTATCACTATTGTCATTATTATCACTATTGTCATTATTATAATTATTATTATTATTAAATAATTTACATAGGTTTGGTTTACTTCCTTCAATATTTCCCATGTCAATTTAGGAGATCTTTAAGGTGTGTACTGGCCTTGAGGTTTCGTCTTTTGGATTTTGGGATTCTTGGTGCTTCTTGGGAAGTCTACTGTTTTTCCTTAGGAGCACTGAACTCCAAGGGATCCTTTGAACACCGTGAACTTCTATTTCCAGTGGCCTCACTCTATTAATTTCTATCCCAAGTTCTTTTTCCTCGGAAAGCTTTTCTAGGACTTTGTCAGAGGTGTTGTTATTAAAAACTATATGTAGCTGTTTAGCTGATATGGCTCTGTCTGAATCGATGATAATGTTTCATGGATGGCCACATTGTCCTTTTTCACAATAGTCCCAGGAACATGGTCATACCACTTGACTGCTACATTTATCTCGTATCTCTTGCACAGATTCCACTGATTGTAGGTTGCCGCCTTGCTATGCTTTAAAAATTACTCTGTCTTGGAAAGCTCAGGGCAGCCAAAAACCAGACACTTCCCAGTTTTTTCGTACTTCTTACTGACTCCGCGCTGTCATTTTCTGCCTTCTTTAATGATGTGGTGCCAATAAGTTCTGGTGGCAAGGCTTTGATCTTGGCCTCTAATGTGAGCCTTACTCTAAAATTGCGTGATGAGGGTGAGGAGAGAAGACTTTATCAGCGTCAGTGGTCCACTACAGTAGTGTGCTTGTCAAAATAATGGACGTGTGGCCGATATTACTGACGCAGCATAGCCAATAGATGCATCGAAGGCATTTAATTCCTTAATAGAAACGAATGAGGCGGCCCTTATGGCAACCTGAGCAATCAACAACTACCTATTGTTCATCGCTTAAGGGATTGAACCGATCAACAGAGGAATTATTCAAGGAGACCGCCGAGCAATAAGCTTCTGTGCGACGTGCATTCAACAGATGACAAGCCTAGGAGTTTCCAAGTCGTGCTGGTTTACTGACAAATGCGACTGGTGTTTGTTCGTTAGAAGAAATAAAGAAATATGGAATGAGCTGATGGAGACTGGTCCTAGTAAAGTAAAATCCTATAACAAGCATGAATAGACATAGCTTCACACAAAGGATGCCTGAGGTTATTCACAGTATTGCCACTGCGATAGGAGGGTTCAGAATACTTCCTCGGAGCATGATGCAAGAGTCATTCCCAATTAACATTGCTTCTTAAATAAAATAAGCAACGATTTAATTTTGAGGAGAGGGAAAAACCGCAGTACCTGGAAGAAAACCTTTCGGACCAAAAGAGAAAAAAAAACAACGAACTCAACTCACATATGGCGTCGAAGAGGGATTTTAACCCTTGCCATATTGGTGGGAGGTGAGTGATCTAGCCACTGCGCTATTGACGTGAGAATAGCAATAAAATATTTTTTCTTACAGCCTGGAAATTAAAATCGACACTTGTTTCCTTTATTACTACTAACAAAAAATCCCTCTGGGGAAGTTTTGCTTGTCGTGACAAGAAAAAACTGAATGATTTATGAACCTTCAATCAAGCCCATCCACAAACAGGTAGAGATACAAGGAAAAACAGTTGGCTAACTTACAGCACCAGTACACAAAACTATTGGCAATCTTAGCTGGGATTATCATATGTAAATTAGGAATAGGATGAAGTAACCAACTGAATTGCGCAAACGAAAGGAAATATCATTTTTATACGTAGAAACGGCAAAGTAACCCTTGCTTAGGTGTCATGAATCGGAACTCAAAAGGGGCATAACTAAAAAGACTAACCATGGGATTTGCCACAGTATCGCAAATAACACCCTGGAACATTTGGCAGCTTATAAACGTAGAAACCGGAGCAGTTAAAAACTTTGACATCTTTACTCCAGCGGCAACATGAGGCACCGTATTGGAAGCATACAGTCCTCGTTACCTCTCCTTCTTCAACTGTTGGGTGCTTTCCGTTTAACCAACCAGGAGCATTGGCGCTGCAACGGCGTCTGGGAGGACAGATCTCTGGCATGGATGTCCCAGCCTTTTCAACAAAGCGGTACCATTTATTTCTCAAGCCACTGTCACATTTTGAGGAAGAAGCTGCGTAACTAACAAGCCTATCCGAAGTAGTCAACGAACTATACGAATTACAAGCTGGGAACGTGCCTGAAATTCCAATCGAAAACAGCCTCCCATTACTAAATGAAATTGGGAAAGGTAAAACGCAACAAAAGTAAGTTAAAGGGATGCACTTGAAAAGTTTCCTTAGCCTTCAGTCTACTTGGTGTTTTCAGAAGCGCATAACCCTGAAGTGTCTAATTTACAATTAGTAATAGGAATCGTTTACCATTTGTTATTTAACAAAATCAACAGATAAAAACATTGGCATTTACAGGTACTGGAGCGGCGACGAGGGTGTTGTCATCTGCGAGCGGTATTGCGTGTATAAATACTTTTCTTTGCAAGACTTTGCGTAAAAAAAGGTTCTTGCTCTATGAGCAGTTTTTCGTCTGTGTGTGGATCGTTTAGCATTTTATATGTTTTTTCTGAATGGCCTTTGTACATTGCTCGTAATATCAAGACAGCAATCTAAGCAAACTATGAGGTACATACTAAAAACAAAACATACTTAAGTCGCTTAAATACTGTTGACGCACACTCTTTTGAGCGCGGTAGCTTTCGTCATTAATTAACACACGCCCATAAGATGCTTATCATGATCAGCCGACTTGGAAATATTCGTCAGTTTTGCCCTTCGTGGCGTTTCGTCTACCGCGATACAATTAAGGTTTTCCTGAGCTTTAGCGCTACAGTCCCGCGTATCTGAAATTCCATATTAGAAAGCAAAGTTTGATTAGCCATGTAACATATGGCAGCTTATAAACGTAGAAATCAGAACAGTTATATATGTTAAAGGTCAAATTTGATTTCAGGTTATTTTTTATTTAACCTAGGTTGATTTTTTTAACCTAGGTTATTTATAACGTACTGTTATATAGTCATGCAGTAAGCAATATTACTGGTACATTGATATGTTTGTACTAGATCCAAGGTGAGGCTAGCCACTCATATAAGCACTGACAATACTAATTAGGGTTAAGCACTGACAATACTGATTAGGGTTAAGCACTGACAATACTGATTAAGGTTAAGCACTGACAATACTAATTAGGGTTAAGCACTGACAATACTGATTAGGGTTAAGCACTGACAATACTGATTAGGGTTAAGCACTGCCCATACTGATTAGGGTTAAGCACTGACAATATTGATTAAGGTTAAGCAGTTACTTGAAATGGTTAGGGTTAGGGTTAGGTTTAGGGTTAGGGCTTAGGTTAGGGTTAGAGTTGTCACTACATGTACTGTTATTACTTAGAAAGCAGATATTGACAGCATATTTGGAGAATTCGAAGTTTTTTTTATTGACTTGTAACTCATTCACTTGGTGACTCATATGCAGTTTATTCTCATAAATTGGACACAAGCAATATTACTTAATTGATGGCTTGTTTGCAAGCTTATGAAAAAGAGATCTCTTTGGAGTAACTGGCCTTGAGGTTTCGTCTTTTGGATTTTGGGATTCTTGGTGCTTCTTGGGAAGTCTACTGTTTTTCCTTAGGAGCACTGAACTCCAAGGGATCCTTTGAACACCGTGAACTTCTATTTCCAGTGGCCTCCCTCTATTAATTTCTATCCCAAGTTCTTTTTCCTCGGAAAGCTTTTCTAGGACTTTGTCAGAGGTGTTGTTATTAAAAACTATATGTAGCTGTTTAGCTGATATGGCTCTGTCTGAATCGATGATAATGTTTCATGGATGGCCACATTGTCCTTTTTCACAATAGTCCCAGGAACATGGTCATACCACTTGACTGCTACATTTATCTCGTATCTCTTGCACAGATTCCACTGATTGTAGGTTGCCGCCTTGCTATGCTTTAAAAATTACTCTGTCTTGGAAAGCTCAGGGCAGCCAAAAACCAGACACTTCCCAGTTTTTTCGTACTTCTTACTGACTCCGCGCTGTCATTTTCTGCCTTCTTTAATGATGTGGTGCCAATAAGTTCTGGTGGCAAGGCTTTGATCTTGGCCTCTAATGTGAGCCTTACTCTAAAATTGCGTGATGAGGGTGAGGAGAGAAGACTTTATCAGCGTCAGTGGTCCACTACAGTAGTGTGCTTGTCAAAATAATGGACGTGTGGCCGATATTACTGACGCAGCATAGCCAATAGATGCATCGAAGGCATTTAATTCCTTAATAGAAACGAATGAGGCGGCCCTTATGGCAACCTGAGCAATCAACAACTACCTATTGTTCATCGCTTAAGGGATTGAACCGATCAACAGAGGAATTATTCAAGGAGACCGCCGAGCAATAAGCTTCTGTGCGACGTGCATTCAACAGATGACAAGCCTAGGAGTTTCCAAGTCGTGCTGGTTTACTGACAAATGCGACTGGTGTTTGTTCGTTAGAAGAAATAAAGAAATATGGAATGAGCTGATGGAGACTGGTCCTAGTAAAGTAAAATCCTATAACAAGCATGAATAGACATAGCTTCACACAAAGGATGCCTGAGGTTATTCACAGTATTGCCACTGCGATAGGAGGGTTCAGAATACTTCCTCGGAGCATGATGCAAGAGTCATTCCCAATTAACATTGCTTCTTAAATAAAATAAGCAACGATTTAATTTTGAGGAGAGGGAAAAACCGCAGTACCTGGAAGAAAACCTTTCGGACCAAAAGAGAAAAAAAAACAACGAACTCAACTCACATATGGCGTCGAAGAGGGATTTTAACCCTTGCCATATTGGTGGGAGGTGAGTGATCTAGCCACTGCGCTATTGACGTGAGAATAGCAATAAAATATTTTTTCTTACAGCCTGGAAATTAAAATCGACACTTGTTTCCTTTATTACTACTAACAAAAAATCCCTCTGGGGAAGTTTTGCTTGTCGTGACAAGAAAAAACTGAATGATTTATGAACCTTCAATCAAGCCCATCCACAAACAGGTAGAGATACAAGGAAAAACAGTTGGCTAACTTACAGCACCAGTACACAAAACTATTGGCAATCTTAGCTGGGATTATCATATGTAAATTAGGAATAGGATGAAGTAACCAACTGAATTGCGCAAACGAAAGGAAATATCATTTTTATACGTAGAAACGGCAAAGTAACCCTTGCTTAGGTGTCATGAATCGGAACTCAAAAGGGGCATAACTAAAAAGACTA
>CALNXI010002784.1:0-5000 GCA_942486025.1 Porites evermanni
GGCCTTTTGAAAAACAAACTACACCACGTTTAGTTACTGACTAATAAGTATGTATGGACAAGATATGAGCGAAATTTAATTTTTGACCGTGGCCGCCGGTTGCTCGATTTTTACAGACATTCGCTCTTAAGTTCCTAGTGTTGGATTTTCAGTAGCAGGTCTAGATCACACAAAATTCGGCTTTTATCAATTTCAAAGTTTTTTGTTTATCGTTGTCATAGTAATATCGATTTTATTTAAAACTACATTTTTACAAATCTCAATCCATAGCCAGTTACTGGTAAAAATTTTATAGGGATCTGACAAGGAAAAAACCACTTTTAAGGCGATTGAAAAATATCGGTATGGCCTCTGAAAAACTGTATCGAAACACCTTAAGGTATGGTACCTTGTATCTCCTTGACTACCTTAGGTGCTGTCCTGTAAGAGCTGCTAATAAATGCTTTAGCAATAACGAATATTAACTCTTTCCTTAAAACACAACAGTTTTTATTTAAACGAACATTCCATCCATAATCATCACAGTCAGTCGTTTCGACTAAGACTGTTCTAGGGCTCAGCACGTTTTTATAAGTCTCCTCCAGGTAGGTCTGTCGTTGGCCCTCTCCTGCCATCGGTTGAGATCAATGTCCCTCCAATTCATATTTCTCTATGCAACATATTTGAACCTTAATCTAGGCCTCTATTGATTACGCATTACCAAACAGGCCTCTACTGATTACGCATTGCCAAACATAGTTGAAAGTATAACAGCTTCTTCGGTAGTCTGTTATTATCCATCCTATGCACGTGAGCCAGCAATCTAAGATTTTTTCTTAATGAGAATATCAGCTATTGATTGAAGTCCTGCCCACTGGTTGGAAAGGCGTAGTGATCTACATCCTGTCAGGATACCACGACTATTAATTCTCACAGAAGGTGTGGCACCGCCAGGGTTTAACACCTTAACCAACTGATACAACAGATGACAAGGTGGTATAACTCGTCGTCCAACTTACATGCTCCATAACTTAGATAGGCCTGCTACCCCTGTGAAGGCTAGTGTTATTGCTCAACCAGAACAAAAGCCATGTAAACGTCTCACCATCATCACTGCCTGTCATTTACCCGAGCTGAAGTCATCCGTTGAACACCGGCATTAGACGCCTTTATTTAAAATGAAAAGTAATTACCAGGGGTAGTCCATTCAGAGAGCTTACAAAGCATACCTGCTATCAATAGGAGCCCTGACTTCACTAACTAGACTATAAATAATAATAATAATAATAATAATAATAATAATAATAATAATAATAATAATAATAAAATATATACGAGGTAATATAACAAATGAACTAATAACGAGATTTTTTAAGATTAAGGACATTTACAATCATGGATATTAAAAACCATACTTCCAAGGTAATAAAAGCATCTCTTAGCCACTTCTGTGTTTCTGGCAGGCAGATGCAAGAGATTGCTCTGGCGCGTTGAACGAGCTCAAATGTCCTTGTTAAAAACAAAGTAGTTCTTAAAATACTGAGGGCACCGGCCATGTATACATTTCCTTACAAGTTTTAGGATGTGTTCATCGCGTCTAGACCTAAGAATTGACCATTTCAAAGCTTTCGTCGCAGTGTCACTACTAGCTGTTTTTATTTACGATTCTTCCAACGCACTTCTTCCGAGTTTCTAGAATTCCACTATTTACTTCCCCACAGCACCCCCAGACCCCAGCACAGTACTCTAAAGTCGGTCTAATCACAGATAAAAAAAATGGCATTAGCACTATGTGTGGTGATATAACGGCAAACACGTCCTAACAGACCGACCCTCCTGCCAGCTTTAAACACAATTGCTTTAACATATTTCTTCCAACTGAGGTGTTCATCAAAGATGACACCCAGGTACTAAAACTCAGTAACACGCTTTATAGCAGACCCTATTAGCGTTTACAGGACGAAAAGGAATTCCCTTTCGTTAGAACAATGCCTAAATCTCTTGCCGTGTCAACATGCTTCATGGCCTTGAGCGGACAGGTGTTCGTTTGAGGATTCCTGCGAACATTAAGAAACATTATGAAGCTCCCCGGATTGTAAACATCTTGAGTCACGGAAACAACCCTGTAATATCGCCAGTCAGCTTTCCTTCCATTCTGCCATGGTCACGGGCTGTCATCTCTCCTCCGACCTTAACGAGGTTCTGGTATCGACGAGCTTATCATGTTTTCAACGTCTTTAAGGGAGCAATACGGTTAAAAGCGTTATTTTTCGTTGATTTCGACCCTTTTTCTTACATATCTGGCCAAGATTCCATTCAATCCAAAAATAACTCAATTAAGTTACAGTCCTTAATTCAATAATTATTTATCAACTTTTCAACGATTTTCGGATGTTTTTAATGTATAAAATTTAGGGAGGGAGTAGCCTGCGTAGCCGTGATCCAAAAACAAAAGTGGGGTCGAGGCGTTTGAATTTCTCGCTGCTTACGCCGCTCGTCGCAGCTTCGCCGCCAGATCTGAACGCTCGACTAGTACACAATACCGCCAGCTACGCATGCTAGGAAGGGAGATGTTTAAAATTTTGGCAAAATGGAAAATAAATTATTGGATTTGGGGGTTGTTAAAAATTAAAATATGAAGTGAATAATTTGTAGACAATTACCAGATACTCCACCACCACAACAATTAAAAGGTGCCTCTGATCGCATCAGCGGACTAAATGCACTGGTTTATGTGTATACCTTTTCAAACCTAATTTATTTTCTTCCCAAATCAACATCATTCCCCCAAAAAACTACCTGTAATGCCCCCTTAACTTCGCTATTCTTGAAATTCTTCAAATTATTGTTTTTCAATGAACATCATCAGTGTAATTCAATTTGTCTTAAAAGCTTTTCTTTATCTCCCTTAGTGATGGCGAAGTTTATGAGTTCAATATGTGTCGACCTTGGAGCGCACAGTTTTTTTCCCCACCCCTCACCCCTTTAAAATACACCTTTCTTTAGTCACGAGGGCGTACGGTTGCGCGACGTTTGCTCGACTAGTGATATAATGAAAGTCAAGTAGAAGAACTGAAAAACACTCTAGTAAGTTTTCTCGCCATCATTTAGAGAAAATCAAAATTTTAAAAATGTACTGCCGTGGGAACCGTTGCAACTGTTGCAACTGCCGCAATGCTTGTCTCTCATCGAATCTTAGGCCTACTCTGGGACCTTAAGTCGCCGTAATTTTAGGCGACTTTAGGAAAATTTGGTCAAAATGTTGCGTGACTTTAGGCGATTTAAGGCGACTTTAGGCGATTTAAGGCGACTTTAGACGACTTAAGGAGAAAAAGGTGACATTTAGGTGAGTTACATGTTAGTGTCAATATGTTGCAGTTAATTTTTAATTTCAGTTAATTTTTGGTTTCCCTTTGTTTTAAATTCATTAGCATACATAACCATACCCAGAAACGATGGAAAAATAAAAATTAACTGAAATAAAAATGAACTACAACATATACAAAATCAAAATCTGATAACACTACCTCTCTAGGGACACAATGTTGTAGCATAAGTTAATTCAGTCTTGAAGACATCTACATTAGTCTTCCAAATTTTCAACAATCTCAGCTACCTAATATTTTGAACATTAAATATCAAGGTAGCTTGTGTTGCAGGTGTATTCTAACCGTGGTTAGTAACATTCGTGAAGCAGCTCTAATATCCTTGTTCTGGGCCCTGATGCACTAAATGAATTACCAGCATTTTGAGTTCCCCTTCAACATGATTGGCAAATGGACAATGGCATTTTTAACAGTCCAGTCCTGGCATGTTCTCTAATCCTGATACACACACAGGGGGCCCAGAACTAGGATTTTGCCACTGTTTTGCAGATGGACTTAACCCAGAGTTTAGTTCCATCTGTGGCACAGGCTAATATCAAGGGTGTTGGTTTAGTATTACATTAGCAGAGACAAAATCTGAGTTAGAAGCAACCAAAAGGGTAAATTTTCTCTTGGTCTTTAAATGCATTATTTCATAATATAAGGGACAAAAAATCAATGGTTCCTGCATTTCTTTTTCCAAAAAATAAAACCATAAAAGTAGAGTATTTCAATACATCTCTGTAACATACTGTGAGCTGGTTTGTAGCAAAAACTTTATATTGAAGTGTCTTTTTTTCATAATTTGACAACAAACATTTAAGTAATTAATTTAAAACATCTAAAATCACTTATCGATATCGCACATTATGGAAATGACGATCCCCATTGTATGTCTTGGCAGTTGCTCTGCCAATGTTTGTCCCCACACGCTTGGCTAAGAGGATGTTTTTCCAATTGAATTCAAAACAAAAAGTTTGTAGTTCTCGCCGTATATATATTGCTCCTTTCCTGTCTCAGTCAAACAAAACACTTCCAAATACTTGCTTCGCTAGTGAACCGTACTCTCTTATCCATGGTCTCTCTGGAAACTTTCCAGTCGGGTTGATTTCATGAGTGCATTTATGCACCAGCAGAAACGTAAACAACTAAGCTTAGCTTCAACCAACCTCTCTCGGTCTGTTCCACGCGGCAGCGTTTACGCTCTCAGCACAAAAGGAAGCATTATGCGTCATGTTTAAACCGATGGCAGTACCAAGTGTAAACGTTTCCATTATTATGTCAGAAATTTCCATTTAAAAGGAGATCTTTATACGAAAACGCGAGGTACAACATTCTATCCGCCATTTTGCTTCTCCCAGAATTCCACTGCAGTCGCAAGCTAATTTCCATGGTTTCTCGGTCCCGCCCTCTCCCCGCCTCCAGACCAGTTAGTCACGTGATCAAAACACACTACTTTCTGGGCGGCCATAACGTAGAGGAAAGAACAGTATTATTTCGCTTTTCTACGTTCTTCATCAATAATGATCGATTACATCAAATCGTTTGGCAGGGAGCAATCACGACAACATAAACAAAGAGCAGTATTACGCACCTTCGATGTACAAAGCTTGAATTTCTGTCTGGAAGGGAAGACCTAAAGAGACGACTGTACAA
>CALNXI010002784.1:10000-14005 GCA_942486025.1 Porites evermanni
CTCTACTATACAAGATGGTTGGCTGAACGTCCCTTGGGCTTAGACTGTGCTATGAAAGTTGGTAAAGAAGAATAAAGCTTGAACAGATACTTTATTGGCATAGACAACCCAGCCAGAAGCTGCAAATTACGTGTAAACAAGATAAAAACTACTAAATTATAGAAAACGCATAAATTCCAATTGATTTAAAAAAAGTTATAACTCGAAAGAATATCTACATATACATAAAATATATAAACTAAGAACAAAGTTGTGTTTTTTTAATAACTGGTGGCTATTCTAAATGAGTTTATCCGGAGGCATTGGGAATTAAAGCTAATTTTTGGGCCGGCTCGTTTTAAACTTGACATCAAAAGTCCTTGCATGCCTGAGGGTGTAACTATGCGAGTCAGGCAGTAAGTGATGAAGACGGTGATCTCTGTCCTCTAAGATATTTATCGAAAAGAGATGGACACAGGCGCTGATGATGAACCACTAGTGATAATTCAAGGTCTAACGAAGCTAGAGCGTTGTCGTAGGATAAGGCTAGGTGAGTCATATGATGGAGAGAGCCAAGTCGTCGATTAGGTACTGAGGTAACGAAGTGTGAAACACAGGAATCGCGTAATTGCAAACAGATCGGCCTTCTCGACATAAGGGCGCTTTTATTGCCTATAAGAAAATACAGGCGTTTAGATGCTTTCTTTACCATCTCAAACACGTGCATATTCCAAGAAAGGTTTCTGGTATATGTTTGAGTCCGTTGCTGATTGCCTCAAATTCCTCGGCTAATTTTTCATAACCATCTAGAGTTGACCAAATTCGGAAGGCGTTTGCGAATATCCAGTAAAATGACATCAATTATTCGGGTAATCGCTGAAAAAAGTGACGGAAACCGAGAAGCCTTGAGAACGTTAGGCTGCGTCAGCTCAGCTGCTTGTGTCCAGCTGGCAAAGAATATCCCTGCTATACCTAACATCCTTTGTACCCCAAATTTACAAAAGAACAGAAAACCTGTAATGAAGTCAAGACACCAGAAGAAGTAAGCACGTTTTAAACTAAGAGTTACTTTAGGTGAATAATAAATACGCCAGACACACCCTCCTCTATCTGCATAATTCAACAGATCATGCTAAGCCTCATCAATTCCTAAATATGTCATCGATATTCGTTTCAAAGATTTATTCCTCATCCTCTTGGCATTTATTCGCAATCATGTTCTTTTTTGCTGCTATATTTACTTTCGTTTGCCGCGGTTCGATTCTATGACCAATTTTCCTTCTTAAAAACACCTCGCTGCACTAAAATTAAAACTCGTCTATTGGGTCTCACAAGAATGAGGAGAAAACCTAAAAAATGAAAAAACTGTTGAAAAACAGTTAAATATGGGTTGTTTAACTGGATACAATGGGGTATGTGATATATTCACCTGGTACGACACCAGGTGAACATGTCACATACCCCAGAGGGATAGGTAAATAACATGCTTATTTTTCACGTGTGAGCTTTCCAAAGGCAATTGCTTTTGAAAAATCTTTAATTTATTTCCCTAGAGATGCTCATTCCCAAAAGCCTTGAATTGTTTGAGGTTGAATTCTAAAATATGGAAATTGGTCAATTCATATGGAGTAGTCAAACAGTAGTTTTACCATAAAGAGATGAGTGACTGAGTGACTCAGAGAAATACGTATTCTTAACGTTAAGGCGGAGCAGTTTGGAAACTCTTTTGGACCTTCTACCGCGACAGATTTTTGTGTCAGGCGTCCGACCAGTCACATTGCAAGCCAGGCTGTTCTCAGGTAGACGTTTGACAGCTTGGCTTAGGGGTAGTTTGTAATACGACCCACGCGATTTTCTGGGTGGGAAGGGGGGCCGTTCACCTCTTCGTGGCCCCGCTGAAAACTGAGTAAGAATCAACGATTTCCACGCCAAATCAATATTTATCATCAGAAGTTAACGCAATCGCACGTGAAACCGATTGACAACCCACGTTAAACCTGTTAATTAAGTGTATATCAACATTCATATTCATGCCTAAGGTATGGTAAAATGATTGATCAGCGCCCCACAGCCTTTACTGCTCCATTATTTGTCTACTATAAATGCAATCTAAACTACTATTGACTCCAATAAACCTTTCCGAAACCTCAATTCTCAAAAGAAAAACCCCGCTCTCATAACTTATTAAGCTATGTTTAGACCAGTTTTCGCTCACCCATAAAGTACACTCACGCGCTTTTTAATACCTTGCATCTCCTTGAATACCTCAGGTGCTGTCCTGTAAGAGCTGCTAATAAATACTTTAGCAATAACGAATATTAACTCTTTCCTTAACACACAACAGTTTTTATTTAAACGAACATTCCATCCATAATCATCACAGTCAGTCGTTTCGACTAAGACTGTTCTAGGGCTCAGCACATTTTTATAAGTCTCCTCCAGGTAGGTCTGTCGTTGGCCCTCTCCTGCCATCGGTTGAGATCGATGTCTCTCCAATTCATATTTCTCTTAGCAACATATTTGAACCTTAATCTAGTCCTCTATTGATTACGCATTACCAAACAGGCCTCTACTGATTACGCATTGCTAAACATAGTTGAAAGTATAACAGCTTCTTCGGTAGTCTGTTATTATCCATCCTATGCACGTGAGCCAGCAATCTAAGATTTTTCTCAATGAGAATATCAGCCATTGATTGAAGTTTTGCCCACTGGTTGGAAAGGCGTAGTGATCTACATCCTGTCAGGATACCACGACTATTAATTCTCACAGAAGGTGTGGCACCGCCAGGGTTGAACACCTTAACCAACTGATACAACAGATACAAGGTGATATGACTCGTCGTCCAACTTACATGCTCCATAACTTAGATAGGCCTGCTACCCCCGTGAAGGCTAGTGTTATTGCTCAACCAGAACAAAAGCCATGTAAACGTCTCACCATCATCACCGCCCGTCATTTACCCGAGCTGAAGTCATCCGTTGAACACCGGCATTAGACGCCTTTATTTAAAATGAAAAGTAATTACCCAGGGTAGTCCACTCAGGGAGCTTACAAAGCATACCTGCTATCAATAGGAGCCCTGACTTCACTAACTAGACTATAAATAATAATAATAATAATAATATTAATAATAATAATAATAAAAAATAATAATAATAATAATAATACCTAAAGGGAAAGACCCAGGTAGAACAACAAGATGATCTGACCATTGATATCGATAGGCTACGAGCAATTTTAAGGAAGATCCCAAACTGGAAGGCTCCCGGCCCCGATAACGTACAAGGATTCTGGTTGAAGAGCATAAAGAAACTACATGAACGGATGGCGTTGCTGCTGCAAGGGAATGCTGTGGGAAACTATAGGCCAATAACATGTTTACCAATAATGTGGAAAGTACTCACGGGGATCATAGCAGAGGATTTGTACCAACATCTCCACCAGAGCTCATTGTTACCAGATGAGCAGAAAGGTTGCCGAAAGGAGAGCAGAGGAACAAAGGAACAACTGGTTATAGATCGGGCAATACTTCGTGACTGCAAGCAGAGGAAAACCAACTTAGCAATAGCTTGGATCGATTATAAGAAGGCGTATGATTCTGTTCCCCATTCCTGGATATTAGAATCACTTGATCTTGTAGGGGCTGCAGATAATATCAAGCGGCTAATGAGGGAAAGCATGGAGTCCTAGAAAACACAACTAACAGCATGTGGTAAGGACCTTGGTGAAGTGTCCATCAGGAGAGGAATATTCCAGGGGGATTCCTTATCCCCTTTGTTATTGGTGATTCCAATGCTACCTCTCAGCAGTGTACTGAACGATTCAGAAGCAGGCTACCAACTCAGTAAGGAAGAGGGCAAGATAACCCATTTATTGTTTATGGACGACCTGAAATTATATGGAAGAAATGAGAAGGAAATTAACTCACTTGTACATACTGCCCGGGTGTTCAGCAGTGACATTGGTATGGATTTTGGAATCGAGAAGTGCGCAACGATGGTAATGAAAAGAGGCAAGCTGGAT
>CALNXI010002784.1:21783-36345 GCA_942486025.1 Porites evermanni
GGTTCAGTGTCAAAGAAGCTGGCAGGCCACTTGGAGCAACTAGGAATTAAAAACCGAACAAGAACGATGCAAAAGTCGGCACTCCTCGGATCGGCACATATCCTCAGAAAGGTGCTGGAAGTCTGAGGTCTCGGGATGAGACTTGACTGGATATTTGTCCCCAGGGAAAATCCCTGTGCTAAATTTTACATAATAATAATAATAATAATAATAATAATAATAATAATAATAATAATAATAATAATAATGAAATATGTACAAGGTAATATAACAAATGAACTAATAACAAGATCTTTTAAGATTAAGGACATTTACAATCATGACTATTAAAAACCATACTTCCATGGTAATAAAAGGATCTCTTGGCCACTTCTGTTCTTCTAGCAGGCAGATGCAAGAGATTGCTTTGGCGCGTTGAACGAGCACAAATGTCCTTGTTAAAAACAAAGTAGTTCTTAAAATACTGAGGGCACCGGCCATGTATACATTTCCTTACAAGTTTTAGGATGTATTCATCGCGTCTGGACCTAAGACTTGACCATTTCAAAGCTTTCATCGCAGTGTCACTACTAGGTGTTTTAATTACAATTTTTCCAACGCACTTCTGCAGAGTTTCTAGAGTTCCACTATTTACTTCCCCACAGCACCCCCAGACCCCAGCACAGTACTCTAAAGTCGGTCTAATCGTAGATAAAAAAAAAATGGCATTAGCACTATGTGTGGTGATATAACGGCAAACACGTCCTAACAGACCGACCCGCCTGCCAGCTTTAAACACAATTGCTTTAACATGTTTGTTCCAACTGAGGTGTTCATCAAAGATGACACCCAGGTACTAAAACTCAGTAACACGCTTTATAGCAGACCCTATTAGCGTTTGCAGGACGAAAAGGAATTCTCTTTCGTTAGAAAAATGCCTAAATCTCTTGCCGTGTCAACATGCTTCATGGCCTTGAGCGGACAGATGTTCGTTCGAGGATTCTTGCGAACATTAAGAAACATTATGAAGCTCCCCAGATTGTAAACATCTTGAGTCACGGAAACAACCCTGTAATATCGCCAGTCAGCTTTCCTTTCATTCTGCCATGGTCAAGGGCTGTCATCTCTCCTCCGACCTTAACGAGGTTCTGGTATCGACGAGCTTATCATGTTTTCAACGTCTTTAAGGGGGCAGTACGAATAAAAGCGTTATTTTTCGTTGATTTCGACCCTTTTACTTACATATCTGGCCAAGATTCCATTCAATCCAAAAATAACTCAATTAAGTTACAGTCCTTAATTCAATAATTATTTATCAACTTTTCAACGATTTTCGGATGTTTTTAATGTATAAAATTTAGGGCGGGAGTAGCCTGCGTAGCTGGCGGCATTGTTTCGGTGCGCCATTTAGGTTTTGGCGGCGGAGCCGTGATCCAAAGAAAAATGTGGGGACGAGGCGTTTGAATTTCTCGCGGCTTACGCCGCTCTTGGGGGCTTCGCCGCCAGATCTGAACACTCGACTACTTCACGATACCGCCAGCTACGCAGGCTAGGAAGGAAGATGTTTAAAATTTTGGGAAAATGAGAAAATAAATTATTGGATTTGGGGGTTGTTAAAAATTAAAATATGAAGTGAATAATTTGTAGACAATTACCAGATAGTCCACCACCACAACAAGGTGCCCCTGATCCCATCAGCGGACTAACTACACTGGTTTATGTGTATACCTTTTCAAACCTAATTTATTTTCTTCCCAAATCAACATCATTTCCCCAAAAAACTAACTGTAATGCCCCCTTAACTTCGCTATTCTTGAAATTGGAAATCAAGGTTCTTCTTTCCTACACCACGTTTGGTTGTTTAATTTATTTTATTTTTCAGAAGAAGGCAAGGACACCACGGGGCAAATATATCAACTCCGAATCTGGAATCACACTCACCCCGGTAAAGAAAGCAGATAACAGTTAAGACCCGCGAGGCGGGAAGGCCCTTAAATTAAGGATATATTCTTTCATGCAAAGCTGCCATAACTATGCTGACTAAGGGGTACACAATACAGTACACAATGCAGTACACAATACATGTATATGTAGCTGAATAAATACGACTGCTCCTTCGTTTAAGTGTTCCGTATATCATCTCTCCTCTCATTTTTTTATGTTACCTAACACCCATTAATTTTCACTTGTTAAATAACATACAGTGAAACCTCTACAAAGCGGACACCTTCGGGACCTTCCCAAATGTCCGCTTAATAGAGGGTGTCCGCTTAAAAGAGGTTTGTAAAAATAGCGCAATGTTTGTTAACGATTAACATTTAACGGTTACTAGTACTTTGTACTGTGATAAAGTTCCATGTTGTCAAGGAAACTAAGGAAGCTGTGCCGTACTTTGTGCCAGACTTTTAGGTTAACTCTGATCGCGGATGACAATCATAGCTAATCATACGGCCGAGTATCGGTCATTTGACAGCTAAATGTATTGATTTATCTTTATTAATCGACTACAGTACGTATTTCAAGGAACTGTCAATTCAGTCCGGTGTCCGCTTAATAGAGGTTTTAAACAATAGAAATTAGCCAATACGATTTATTTTAGTGTCCGCTTTCGCTTAATAGAGGAGTCAGCTGAATAGGGGTTCGTTATAAAGGGAAATATCAGACGTTCGTTTCGGGACCCGGCTTAGTGTCCACTTAATAGAGGGTGTCCCCTTAATTGGGAGTCCGCTTCATAGAGGTTTCCCTGTATTCACTTGTAAGGTTTTGAGGACGTTTTGTGTTGCTCAGACTTTCTAAGGGCCTGTTGATATGGAGGTGGGGGACCCCAGATAGGTGATGTAATAGGCCACTTCTGAGTTCCAAAAACCCTCACTTTCAAAATGGCGCCAAGTGCACAACCTTTCTTGTGAAAATGACTTAAAATCATTTCCATATCAAAGGCTGAGCACTTAACCTCGTTTTGATACAGAGGCCTGATGGAAATTGGAATTGGCCTATTCCATAATCAAACTTGGTCGCAATCACGGAATGGAATAAATACACACACGGAACACTTAGTTCAAAAACACAACGATTTGCTTTAATTCAAAAGAAGCTATTTGGTCCTTAACGAAGAAAAAAAGAAAACAAGGAAACAAGAAAGAAAAGGTAACAGAATCATTACATTTGACTTTGAAAATAGCTAGAAGGTCGTATTACAATATTGGTCTCTAAAGCGGCTCTAAATGAAAAACCTACCGACTCTCCGCAATGATTCTTCATTCGCAGTTCAATTTAGCATTTCAGTTTCGAAGACAAGGACAAATTTGCTGTTTACGATAAAGATTATCGAAATATTTGAACTCCACGCAAGCATACCAGGCATGCGATCCGCTGAATATCAAGCGACAATCCCCCTAAAATTTCTCGTAATTATGCATAACTATGCGAATGTTTAGACAATCAACCAATCAAAATCACTACCCGGTTTTCGGGTAGTGATGGCGTCACTGGACGGGATTAACGGCCGGTCGATTCAGACGTTGCTGAGAGGAGAAAACGAGTCGAAGCAATTGGATGAAATTCAGGCTTACCTTTACCGACTGCTTCAACTGTTTACAAACCGAATGCAGTCCGTGAATTGAACAGAGAGTGTTTTTTTTTTCTTTCTTTAAAACGTCAAGTAAACAGTAATCCAACGACATGCAGTTACATACCAAAGGATCATGAGAAAAGGAGCTAGTTCTCTCTCCACTGTCAGCCACTGGCTTAAAGTGTTAACAACAGTCACTTGCCATAAATTTTCACCAACCGATTACCGATTACCGATTACCGATTGCCTGGGGCGTTCTTTCTTGCTATAGACTAGATGCCCATGTCTCCTCGCTTCAGCCCTTTGTAAACATCCAACGACCACTAGAGCCGCAGGAATTAATACAAACAACAACGCTTTTAATATCGGTTATCAAGTCTCGCTTGGTTAAAGATTAGAAAAGAAATGAGAAGGCGATTTATTCTAGACGAAACAGGATTTACTTGCTAAAGGCTTTTCACTTCTTACTTTATCGACGGGGTAGTTTCGAAAACGAAGCACTCGAAAACGAAGACCGAAGCACGAAGCACCCAAATCTCGAAAACGAAGCACCCAAAACTCGAAAACGAAGCACCCTCGATCGAAAACGAAGACCTCTAAATCTCGAAAACGAAGCACCCAAATCTCGAAAACGAAGACCCCAAAACTCGAAAACGAAGCACCTGAATCAGGTGGAGGCAGCGGATGCGTCCACACCTCCAAAGGTCCACAAAATCCATCCCAAGGTTTTATAAGAGCCTGCCAACTGTTTAACTGAATTTTTCTAGATAGGATATACTGTATTAATTTTATTATTGGTCTCGCTATACTTGATACATCTTACCTTAATATGCATTTTTTCGGTACACATACACGTTTATGTAGACTTCAAAACTGTCCGTCAGCAGATTTTGGCGTATTCAAGTACGCGTGAGCAGTAACACAAAAGGTCTGAAACGAGGCTGAAAACGGAGTGTGAGGCTCGCGCGTATTACTCTTACGCCACGTTTTACCGACTTCTTTACTGATTTTGAGAAAAAAACCGATTGTTTTGCAGTCTAACATATTGGATATGCAGGAGGTTACGCCCCCTCCCGATCGCAAAATTATCAAACTTCTAACATTTGTTCTCTTGTTTTCGCCGCTTCGATATCGTTAAGACTCGTAATGACGACGGCTACCACGTTTTCCCGCCAGAATGACGCTGGTTCGCGCGCGAGCACCACTTAGTTCTAAGAAAATCTCGTACTCGTCTTAAAATCTAAAGCTCTCTATCATCGACTCAAGCCTGCGAATTTAACTAGCTTTTACTGGCAATACAGTAACAGTCTAGAAATAGTTTGGGCGTTCTCGGTTTTCTGATCACGTCCAAAACATGGCCTCCCACCGGGCCTCCCACGCAGCGGCGGAAATGCATTTACAACTTGAGCAGAATTGAACTGCATTCGATTCGTTATCGTGCTTGATTCCTGCTGTATTAGCATTGGTCTCGTGTTTATAAAGGACAGACCGGTGTCGAATTTTTGGGTGCTTCGTTTTCGATCTAGGGTGCTTCGTTTTCGAGTTTTGGGTGCTTCGTTTTCGAGATTTAGGGTGCTTCGTTTTCGAGTTTGGGTGCTTCGTTTTCGATCTAGGGTGCTTCGTTTTCGAGTTTTGGGTGCTTCGTTTTCGAGATTTGGGTGCTTCGTGCTTCGGTCTTCGTTTTCGAGTGCTTCGTTTTCGAAACTACCTTATCGACGGTCGAGTATTCTTCAGGAAATTTACTTTTTATATCGTATTCGACGATTTTTTTCTGAATTGATTTAGGGGCGGACAATTTAATTTTTGTGAGGGTGGGAAGGGGGGGTGGGCAATTTCTTATGAGTATTGTTGTTGTTGTTGTTGTTTTTTTTTTCAGTATTACTATTTGCAGGAATTTTTTTTCACCAAAATAAGTCTCTGCAGGGATTTTTTTTAACCTTTCAATGTTATTTTATTATACCTAGAATAAAAACCTTGAAGAAGCCCGATGCCCGATCCCCTTATTAACTCGTGGATTACGCGTAGCGTAGTAGGAAACGAGTTATTGTTCACACTGCGATATGCAAGTGTGTCACTCGGATGTAGGCACCTTTCGTAATTAGTCGGATCGCACGAAAACGTCCGACGTTAAAACAACAATTGTCCTAGATCGATCGTTCCCGTTCCGCGATCAAGAAGTGCTGTGCGTGAATTGTGCCCAGAGCTTCTGACGTTATGATTTTGTACCTTTCACAGGACGATAAGTTGTCTTCATGTGGAATTTGATATGTTTCAGATTAGCACTATGGCCAACTTTGAGACAGAAGTTTATGAATTTTTGAACCTTTTTTCACTCGTCCAGGGGAGCTCTCGATACTGTCGTAACTCTCGCAATTTTTTGACTTTTCTCACGACAAGACTCCAAATCTCATGGTTTTTAGGAAAATATCATTCTGAATTGAAATGTTTCTTTGTTGTATCAAAACGGAAATGTTTAATTCTCCTCATGTAAATGCAGAGAGAATCGCAAGCTGTACAATGCCGTCAGCAAGAGAGTTCACGAAGGCCTTTGTTAGACATTTAAAATCGCTCATTGCCGGACATGTGTTCTTCAATTGCGACGAAATGAGTTAAAGTGCGGCTTTTACCGTCAAAACCCTGCTATTGTTCTCGAATATATCTCTTAATTCTTCATAAATAAAGGTCTACCAGTTTCAAAGGGTTTTAATTTTCTCCAAAGTGCGTTCTGGATCTGAATAACTAAGAGATTTTCTTTAGTCTGTGAATGTGATGTTTTTCTGCGATGTTGTATCACGCTGGGCTCAGCTCATTAGTTTTCTTTGCAGAATGTTAAATTAATATCACCGATAGTGATTTACAGATCCAAAATTATAAGAATGAAGTGCAACTTAAACTGAAGCTACATCAACTATGGAGAATTGCATTGTGAGTTAGTGAACTCCAGCTTAGTGTTTTTCTAAAGGGCAGTGTGAGTCTTTTGAGTATAGCGCGTAGTTCCTCCCTTGGTAATAGCTTTCGCATAAGCTTAACAGTCTTTGGACTCTTTTGTTATTGCCACTTGGCAAGACCATGGTTTCGGTTCTCCACACGAACCTCATCAGTTGGGTTGGCTTTGTGCTTAGTTGCTTTTACAAGAGCAACTTTAGTTGTTCTCTTCTCGTGGCGAGAACGGTACAGCCGTTTTTTCTACTAAGCTTTGACCTTGACATTAATACCCGCGTGGCGGATCGAAATTCTTGTTTTCCTACTGACTACTGAACGTAACGAAATACGGAGTGTGAATTTCGATCCTCTTCTGCTTGAAACTAGAGGTGTGTTTTTTTTGGAAAGCACTTCGTGAAAATTTTAGCACTTTCTTTTCTGGGAGAGTTCGAAGACTCTTCTCTGCGCGCACAGAGTTTCCGTACACTCCCTCTAAAAACTTGAGTGGATATACGAGTTCCTTCTTAGGTGCGCAATGTTGAGCTTTTTGTAACATTGGTTGTCGTGGCGCAATAGCACAATAGATAACGCGTTGAACTTACACGTTTAGGTCTAAGGTTCGACTTCCGCGGTAAGAAATTTTTTTTTGGTCATTTTGATTTTGTTTTCCTAGTTTTTTATTTATTTATTTATTTTTCAAACATATTTTCATTTTTTGACAGACTTAAATTACACCGGTAGACAAATTGCAAGTTCATTGTCAGCTTTCATTTCTAAAAAAAATTAATCCACTAGTTAGCCATAGGCACGCTTTGATTTGTCTTGGATAGTCCATTTTGTCTTGCTATAGACTAAGTTACATGAGAGAGAGAACACGTTCATCGTTGTAAATCCTTGTTATTCTCAAGCCATCTTGCCGTGTGAACCGTTCTAAGTTGTTATCTCAAGAATAAAGTGTTTCTTGCGAAACAACAACAGTACGTTTTTTTTGTTAAGGATGTGAATGAGGGCAGCCACAATAGAGTTTATCAAAGAGACTATTAATAAAAATGACAACTACGGTAAATTTATTTACTTTGAGATGATCGAGTCTATTTTGAAAATAAAACTTAATATAATGTATTCATCTGAACACACCAAATGGAAACACAGAATTTTGACACTGTGCATTTCATTTTGGTATTTATTAAGTGAGAAGTTTATGATTCCAGAAGTAGTGTTTATGGCTGTGTAGTGTTTATGGCCAGAAGTGATGTTGGATCAGTTAAGGTTTCTGGGAAACTGCCTACCCACCCCACCCCTAACCCATGTTTCTTTCCTTAAGTCACACGTCAGTGAGAAACATGGGTTAGGGGTGGGGTGGATGGACAGTTTTGAAAACGTTTTTCCTGTGTTTCTTTTTTTATTCAATATTTTAAATTTAGTGTTGCTTTTTTAGTGGAAATTTAGTGGGCCTTTCAGTCTGGCACCCATTCTACTGGTAAACAGTAGGATTACCTTTTGAAAGAGGGGAAATTTTGAATGCCAAAAAACTATAGCACATGTAAAACATATGCTACTCTCTGATTTTTATATGGGTAAAAATGACACTTTCTTGGCATATCTCAAACACAGGATGTTAGGATATTTAATATTAAGGTATCTTTCTGCTTCACGTGTTTAACATCCGCCAAAGCACCTTTTATTCAGGATCATCATTAAAAGGATGGCTTTTCATTACACCTGCAACATTTTGTAAGTGTTTTGCATGGTGATAATACATCCTCGTAGCTTTCTTTTAGTTCTTGACCCTGTTCCTGCTAAACGACCACCCCCGAAAGGGTCTTGACAATAATTATAATAATCATTATTATACAACTTGTATCTGTGTGTGGCAAATGGATTGTACTGATAAAAGAAATTTTAGTGTTATCCCACAATGACATAGACGATAAATTCAGTTTTTGTTTTCAACATGAACTGATTAAAATGGTCCTGAAAATGTCTTCATTGCAGATTTATTTGAGGAATCTTGGGGCACCCAACGGGAAATTTTGAAAAAAAGGCCTAAAAACAACAACAAAGCTTGAATAAAGCTTTCTGGAACCATTTTAAACACTTTGGGAGATTGCTGGGAAAAATTTATCTGTTCCCCACACGCAGCAAAGCTGATGGAAGAGTTCCCAGCCAACAAGGTGCACCTACAACCTGCAACCTGACTTACTGGGAAGTAATTGGGAAAGGAGGGGGGGGGGGGGTAGAGGTTTATGACAAATAACCCTATAGCCGCTATTTCTAGACACCAAATTCCTTCAGACATCCTGAATTATCTTTTTCCCAGCAACACTTTCCTTCCTAATCAAGTGGTGGATTTTAAAGCGAACAGCCTCTTAAAAGAGTTGTCAGTCATCAGTGAAAGAATATTGTCAACTAAAGTTGTCACCTTTTTCTACTTACTTGGAATTTCTTGAGCGAAGAATATTTCAAAATCATCTTTCTTGTTCTCGAGCCGCCCGACCTTGTGGAACGTCAATACCACGTAGTTTCCTGATACAACAAGGTTTCTTCCCATGAGCTGGTTACCGCAATATTGACCTTTCTCAAAACCATTCGTTATTTTCAAATAATCGATCCTGCAAGAGTATGAGAAAATCTTTACCAATTCATCTTGCTGCAAAGTAAAAAGGAGCCCTACCCTTTCCTCACTAGATGCAATAGATAAGGTATTATCAGTCGAGACTGATTCTCGTGGTAGTTAAAATACCACCAATCAGGGCCCAAGGATCAGTTTCTGACACCAACGTCTGGATTAAAGAGAGATTCAGCGCAATTGACCACTCCAGAAAATACCATAACATACCATAATGCTCTTTGTTTGTCACCCCAAAATTTTGCATAAGCATTGTCTTCAGTTTCTCTTGGGAGTTAAAATGGCCCCAAGAGAAACTGAAAACAATGCTTATGCAAAATTTTGGGGTGACAAACAAAGAGCATTATGGTATGTTATAGTATTTTCTGGAGTGGTCAATTAAAATGGGATTTCTATCGTCTCGTGAGCCGCCGTGCGGCTCAAGTGCGAGGAGAAAAATATGGAGGAAATGTCTTGGACCATGGTAACTTTTAATTGCCATGAATTGATTTGATGATTTTCCGTTTGGATTTTTTGTAGGTTTAGCAAACGTGTTACCGAAATGGACGTTTTACGGTAGTTATCATAATACTTTTTTTAATTTTCATATTTCTTTCTTTTTAGGTAAACAACTTTATAACAACCCAGCTTAAAGAGTCTGTTTAAAAAAAGTTTTGGACAAGAAATCTCAAAATTAAAATTCAGTTATGACAAGCCAAAATTAATTTATATATACCTACCTGCATCCTGAATCTGATTCCAGGTCAAAAATTTGAAACTTGAGTCTCATCACTCTACCATCTGGAATCGAAACGTTGTAAATGCAGTTCATACTGACTGCATAGACGCCATCTGGGTTTGCAGGACTTTTCAGCCTATTGTTCATTACTGACCCACATAAAACTGAAATGTAAAATAAAATACTTCAATCTTATCCTTATCCACTTAGCTGAATCCAGCCCAGGTTACACAGGAAAAGGACATGCAAACCCACAGTTTGAGATGAGCAAAGTTTATTTCTACATTGTAGTCATGAATTTCCCCTTCAAAGCTAAGCAAATTATGTCTAAAGTTTGGCTTGCTTGTGTTCCGGTTCGCGAGGAAATTGACAACCCCTACCGTAAGGTTATACAAGAGTTGCAGAGCCGTGAGGAAACAGAAAATGGTCTGTAACTTGGATTTTTCTGAGCATTCAGATTTCTCCAATAAAGTAAACGTAGAAAATAAGCACTTTCTTGTTTTGAGGTTTAAATATGTCTTAGCGGAGCTCCTGACGGGTTAGCCTCATAGCTAACAAAATTTGGTTCTTTATCCATCTTTGGGTAGTCACTTGTCCGTATGCCTGTCCGTCTGTCTTCCGCACCACGAAAATGTTGTCAAAATAGGGTACCCGTTGACCAGTATCACATGACCTCATCGCGGGCTCAGATGTTGACCCATCGAAGTTTTCGCACAATTTTAAAGAAACAAGAAATGCTAACACTATTACATGGTTACATCATTGGGCAAGGCCGAAAGCATAAAATTAAAGCTATAAGAGCAAATATTATTTGCAGGCTAATTGTAGCGCTTAAGACTATTTTAATAGTGGATGGTTGATATTATCTTCATTTCAGAGAAGGGGTTATCAAAATGGTAGACTTATTGACCTTTCGCCTTTTAAGTCGCTCGCTTTGAGAAAAAAAAAACTACGCGTGCGTGTTGTATACTTTATAAGGAAAATGTGGCGCATTTGATGTTGATGTGCTCTTTAATCAATTTTTTGCGTAAAATGCGAGTTTATCGCAATTTCGCCTATTGCCAAAAGCAGTAGCCTCCCACGCAGACATTCTTAGCGGTTCGTCACGCGTTCCCCGGGCAGGAACACGTGACGAACCCATAAGAACGTCTGCGAGGGAGGCTACAAAAAAAAAGCAGTTGAACAGTTTTAAATTATAACAATATCACCTCAAGCATGAAGAAATGCTTAGTTTTCTTAACTATTTAAGTAAATCTAGATTATTTATAAATAAAATGGCGGAAATTTTCAGAACAGTTCTTTAACCGGGCCCCATCGGCATAATGTTCATTAATGAATTTATTATTCGAATATTGAATCCGTTGGTAGTTGTAGATTTCAGATTCATTTGCATTCCTGCATGCATAATGAGCAGTGAGTTCACACTTGAGAGAGAGCAATGAAATTTCTACCTACTCAGATTTCTTGAATTTGATGTAAATGTCTTCGAAGCAACTTTATCCATTCAAAGATTTTTCAATCTGACCGAATACAGAGAGGTATCGTTTAAAAAAATCACTGCTCATCACGCATATGTGAAAGAAGGCAGATTTGAAATACTGGGGTCAATAGGTGGTTTTCACGTTACGTCATCTCCGCCATGTTGCAGGGGCACCCAACGGCAATTTTCGGGAAAATATCTCTTCGGAAGACGATTTGAGATCTAGAATTTTCGGAGCATTTGTTGTAAAATTTCTTGCTTGCCTGCCTCTCCTAGGATTTTCGAACATCTACAAAATGGTATAATTACTCATTTTTAACGGATTTTGACCCTAAAAAAGGCCACCTAGAATTTTCGGGAGCCTTTTCCTGGCTAAAATTTATGAGGAGGTAAGTTTTTATCCCTATAATTTTCGGATCACTAGATTTTCAGCTAGGAAATCCGAACAGATGAAACGTTTTTAGGGGATAAAAATATGCCTATATCTACCGTTTGAATACTAAAATACGTTCAACAATGCTATGTTAAGTGGTTTTGAACTATATCCTCGTTGGGTGCTCCTGATGCTGGTGGACGGTAAACAAAAGATCGCTCATTAGCTCGCTTTGTTTGTCCACCAGCATTTGTTCATTTCACCATTGTTATTCGTGTCTCCCGAGATTGCATGAAAACCACCTATTTAATAAAACTTTTACAAGTGTAATTTTTAACTATAGCTATTGTTTTCGGATCCTAAGACAATAGCTACACTTAAAAATTACACTTGTAAAAGTTTTATTAAATTGACCCCTGGTTGCGGCAACGACTCTACGTACCGTACAACGAATTCATTTTTCAAACAAATCGATTCATTAATTAATGGAATCTATAGGGGTAAGCTTGACCCGTATAACATAGCAAAAACTCCACGGGTGAAAGTCCGAGGGTTAAAGACTGACTTGAATTTATTTCTTCTTAAACAAATTATCTCATGAAACATTAGTACGTGCATATTGGGGACAGGAAAGAATATTTATCAATGTAGGAGCGCGAGAGTGTGGGAAAACAGAGTTCTAGTCGTTGAGGTAGCAGATGTGATCAGTCGTTATCATAGGACGACAAGAGTATCGTCTACAGAGGCAGGGTACTGTTTTGCTACGTATTTCTTCACCAGTGTTATATCCATCCTATATACTGAGTAGCATGCATGTCATAATGTTGAACTTTAAACCTGATGTTCAACTGAAAGAATACAGTGATATAACGTATTTTTTATTCTACTCTTGGAGAATTATTTTAATGGTCATATTGTTGAAAGTAGTCTCGTACTCATGAGACTACCTCATCTGGAAAGAGTACGCGCGAGCAGTCAAACGAAAGGTCTGGAACGAGGCTGAAAACAGAGAGTGAGACTAGGAAGAGACGCTAAAAATACGGACTGTCCGTTTTGCATACGTTATTTTTATTCGAATTGCCCGCTTCTCCCAGCCACGGGCAATTCCCATTGGCTGAATTTCGATGCAAGCTGTCACCAAGCTGTCAAGTAATGTTTTCAACAAGTCATTCGCGATATTCCGTTCCGCGCATGATGAATAGATTTCTAAAGCTTTCGCTGTAAAATGACAGATGTTGATTGCTTGGATTTGCTCACGCAAGAAGTGGGATTTGTTTTAAAATCGGAGCAGAGGGAAGCTTTGGAGATGCTGCTCAGGGGAAAGGATGTTTTCTGTGTCCTACCGACAGCCTTATTTATCAGATGTTTGTTGACGCAAAGAGTTCTCAAAGTTCCATGCAACGGCCGCCAGTCATTGTTATCTCGCCTGTGTAAAAAAGGGGGATCGGTATAAAACACACGACTTTTACTTCATACCAAAATAATTGTTTTCTTTGTCGAGTTGATTACGCTTTGGAGGAAAGCGTTTTGACTGGGCAAATGTGAGCTTTGGCCGCTTATTTAATATATTTCATACTGAGAGGTCGTGACACGCATATTGATTTTCTCTGGTCGGCATGATTTACCCACTAATGGAAGAGCATTTTCTTTTTTGGCCTCTTAAGAAATGTAAAGTAATCTTCATTGCGGGTGGATTTGAATAATTATAAGCCTCCTGGATTTGAATAATTCTAAGCCATTTTCTTTGTGTCCATGAATGTGACTTTTTCCTGCAAGGTTTTGTCACGCAGGGCCCAGCTCGTTAGCGTTTTTAGCAGGATGTTTAAAGTGCTACTACGACGAAAATTTTTGTTTTTATTTCCGAGTTTTTTTAACATAAATCTTTTGTATATGTTCAAAATTATACAAATAGCGAAAAATTGGAACCGTACTTGCGTAGGGGGGCTGGAAATTTCCCACTGAAAAGTGCGTAAATACCGTCCGCCATTACAAAGTTCGCAAAACAATAGCCCGCGAGATCTCCGCAAAGCGGTCGTGCGTTTGACCACGTGATTTATGCACTGTGACGTAGAAACATCAACCAAAAGATTCGCATTTGAGAAAAGTTTGTGAGTCTGGAGCCTTTTAACAAGACGTTTAAAATGTCATCTCCGTCGGATTCCTCTTCCTGCACATCTGAAAGTGATCTAGAAAGTTTTACAGTTGACGAAGTGATTGGAGAATTGTCTGAATTTGCGCCGTACGACGACAGTTGCGAACCCCTTGCTACCGTGGAAGAAGCCGCGGACTACAACGAAAGAGTTCATCGCGAAGAAGAAGAGGAACAACAGTTTCAACGAAGATATTCGGGAGAGGTGCCAGCGAATGAATGGTATGGTATTATCATGGAATGTAGATTTATGTTTTTATTTTCCAATTTCAACATACCCGTCGTTAAATCGTGCGCGTGACGAATAGCGCGACTATGTGTTTTGTTTAAGTTTACAATTTCGTTGCTATGTGATTAGCTGTAGTCCTGATTTTATGCGATAGTTTTATTGAAGAGGTCAGACAATTAATAATTTTATACAGACGTATTTTTCTTGTGTTTGACGAGTTTTTCACATTCACGTTCGTGCTCGAACTGCTCTGTCGGCCTTGTTACAAAAGCGCAGGAGTGCATTTGCTGCAAAGAGATCGATCGCTGCGAAGAGGTCATGGAAGAAGCCTTTCGAGACCGGACCGTATGCATAACCCTCCATCCAGGGTTTGAAAGCGTCTGCTTAAACCGCCACGTATTACAAGTGGCTGCACTGGGCCTAAAAACGCGAGCTGGAAAGTCGTACACAACTGTTCGTGGGCAAGGCAACAAAAGTGATGATGAGTAAGTTGGGGTATTGTTGACTTTGTA
>CALNXI010002784.1:43013-45513 GCA_942486025.1 Porites evermanni
GGTTTTAAGGCATTAGAAGCACTGCATTGTAGAGCTGCGAGAATTATCTTTGAGCTACCTTGGGAGATATCTAATGCAGATGTTATGAAAAAGGCTAATTGGTCTTCTTTAGCCTTTATGTATAAAATTAGCTTAGTTAAGCTTATGTATAAAATCCACAATAACCTGACTCCAGACGCTATGTCAGCTATTATTAAGAACAATGATAACATCAAGCGATATCAACTTAGGAAGAAACTGAAAATTGATGTCCCTCGTTTTAACACCAACTACATTAGGAACTCTGTAGCTCGTAGAGGAGCAATAGTTTGGAACACGTTGGTTCCTCAACTTAATGACGATATAGACAATGTTAAGAAATATGCGATTATGGCAAGACGGTCAAAGGCTCTGCTACACCTAGATTTCGACTGTATCTCCCCTCAAACATTAACCAGAAGGGAGGAAGATTTTAAGTATAATTAGTGTTAATAATTAGTCGATACTAGAGTACCACCTTGTACTTTAGAATTTTAAGCTTTTATCGTTTTAGACTTGTAAGTAGTAAGAAGCTATATGATTTTAGCTGGTGTATATCCTATTTATTTTCTAATTCATTAGTTATCTTATTTAATTATTTAGACACGACCCCACAAGCGAAGCGTCGCTTTAAATACTTATTGTGTATAAATAAAGATTATTGATTGATTGATTGATTGATTGATTGATTGATTATTGAAACTAGTGCATCGTAAAGGTTGGGGAACGAGTCGTTCCCCAAAAAACTATAATCTTTCTCTTGACTGCCCTCCATGCCTCGTGCTTTTCAAAATGGCGGATAAGATTTCAATGAGCCAGCGATATAGCTCAGTCAGCGATAAATCCCTAACAATGTAACGTTGAAAAAACGACAGAAACCGTCTGCATTTTAAGACCGGTGCAAGCCTTCGGCTGGGCCCCGGTAAATATATAACGTAAATTAAACATTAAAAGCGAAAACTGACGCAATAGTCAGCCTTAATTTTTATCGGCTTTGCTATTGAAAGCATCTCAAGTGGTCCTCCATTTCTCAAGTCTTGTGTTACTCTCGTCCAAACGGTTTTGCTGGCCAGAGTCTAACATTTCCAACCATTAAGCCAATCAAAATTTATACCGTCAGAATATTGGGACGTAGATCATGTGAAAGACGAAGAAAGACCGAATCTGAATTACCCTAGGCGCCAGAGACTTTTCTAGCGCGGTTTCCCTCTGTCAAGTCTTTCTAGTGATCCTGCTGATAAGAGTATCCATTTTAGCGTACATTTGATCACATTGTCTGACAAAAAGAATGGAATAATACTATTAAAAGGCCTTAACAAAGGGTTTTGTAGAAAATAAAGGACAATCAATTCCTTTGTCAGTTGACAGTAAAACCCAAGGCAAATGTCAGTTGTCAGTTAAAATTTTGGCTATTTGTCCGTTGTAAGTTAACCCCATCCACACCCTCTTGTTCCGCACGGGGAGCAAACTCTTGTGGAGAAAGATTCTCCTTCCTCGAGGACAACGAAAAGTTCGTTTTTCAGTAGGTCGGCCCACATTGGTAACGTTTCTCCTTTTCTGGTAGGCGCAACAAACACGTTTTCCGGGCTTATCCATCCACTCATAAAATTGCCGAACTGTGTTTTGATATTCTACAATCTATGCGAGGCGCTCGGCTCTTTGGGCTTACTCCCCCTTCGAGGAGCAGGCACAGGCTTTGTTGGCGTACTACTGCCACTTCCACTCATTTTTGATCCTCCACTTTATATACTATGTTTCACAGAGAAGCAATGCTAATGCTAGGTGTTTTTTTCTCTTGCCTCACACGCCTTACGGGCGCGTGAGGCTCGCGCGCTTCGCGCTTAAGACTCTTACGCCACGCTTTACCGATTTCTTTACTGATTTTGAGAAAAAAAAAAAGACGACTGTTTTGCAGTCTACTGGAAAGAACTTTCTCTTGGAGAAAGACGTATAATGCGGTCAAACGAACGTGTCTTAGATATCAGTACTATGCAGTAAAATCTCAGTACCATCTTGTTCAATCCCCGATATCATGATCTTAATCTTGAGAGCACAGTTTTAAAAACAAAATTTTGCGAAGTCGTTAATAAATACTGCACTACAGCATAACCCAGAATGAAAGATTGTATAGTGTTCCTAGTCAGACTTAGAGTTTGCTTAACAGTAAAAAAAGGCTGAAATTACCTCTAATTTTGCATGTTTTATCAATATTAGTTGTATTACGGTGAAAGGTTTGAACCCAGGAGTCATTTCAAAAGTGGGTTGAGTTTAATCGTCCGGGTTCACGTAGTAGTTGTTTATCAGTTTTCTAAAAAATCCCGCGCACCTCACCTTGACCTCTAAACATCAACTTTGACATCTTACCTGAATGGCAACTTACTTATATTCTTTATTTTATTTTATTTCATTTTATTTACTTTTTATGAAAGAATCCCTTCTTATTTGAACATACCATTTTCAGTAAATAATATCGTGAGCTGGA
>CALNXI010002784.1:50513-63624 GCA_942486025.1 Porites evermanni
GAAGTCGTTAATAAATACTGCACTACAGCATAACCCAGAATGAAAGATTGTATAGTGTTCCTAGTCAGACTTAGAGTTTGCTTAACAGTAAAAAAAGGCTGAAATTACCTCTAATTTTGCATGTTTTATCAATATTAGTTGTATTACGGTGAAAGGTTTGAACCCAGGAGTCATTTCAAAAGTGGGTTGAGTTTAATCGTCCGGGTTCACGTAGTAGTTGTTTATCAGTTTTCTAAAAAATCCCGCGCACCTCACCTTGACCTCTAAACATCAACTTTGACATCTTACCTGAATGGCAACTTACTTATATTCTTTATTTTATTTTATTTCATTTTATTTACTTTTTATGAAAGAATCCCTTCTTATTTGAACATACCATTTTCAGTAAATAATATCGTGAGCTGGAATCCCTGGTATTGATCAGAACCATCAGAGCTGAATGTTATTAATGCATAGTTTCCATTTACCAAAACTACCTCCCCACTAAGTTCGCGCCCACAATATGTACCAAGTATTCTGTTGTTATCATCTACAATCCTCAAATAATCATACCTAGAAGGGAAAAAATATGTTTTTTACCTTTCAAGGGCGGTTAAATTCTTAGAAATAACCCTAACCGCCAAGAGAATATAAAAGCCGTTTATGTTCTCCTGCCTCAACTAATTGCGAGTCGTTCTTTATTGTGGAGTTAACGAAACTCTAAACGTTTCTGCGGAATATCAAGCCGCCGATCAAATTCTTTTATTTTATGTTGCACTTGAGTCACTCTAGACTAGAAAGTTTAACGTGCCAGTGTGCAAGACTGATCGTCTTAAAAAATCTTATCGTTAGCCATAGCCTAAGAATGTAAATAAATTTGTTTAAATATGTATATTTTACTAACACAAGGTTATCCTAAGTGAAATGTTTTTGTTAGATTTGTACATTTTTTATAGTTTTTTAAATCCATTTTAACTATAACTTGTATATTATACACGTAATTCAGTCTTCGGACTGCGAGGTGTTTCTTTTTTTAATAAACGATTTATCTATCTATCTATCTATCACTCCCGAGCAGTCGAATTGCCGCAGTCTACAAATGGCAATTAACGTTAAACAAAAGGCTTTTATGTTCTCTTGCTTTCGACCTACTTACAGATGACAAAAGCCTGTAAAAGGGATTTCATTCATCTCAACTCACGTAAAAGCCTTGAGGCGTGAAATCTTAATTTGATTTTAAAAAAGCTATGGCATTTTCCAGATCGAAAACCATATCATTGGTCAGATCTCGGTTTAGCCAATGAGAAGTCTCTACACCTTTTGAGCCTATCTACGAGCACCAGCAACGGACATTCGATTTTGTAAATAATGGTTTGAATTTTCTTCATTAGGCTGCGAAACAGCCGACTTCCATCGCTCTCTTCCGCTAGGAACATTTCGAGAGAGAGCCGTCTGCGCCGAAACATGCAACAGAAATACCATACTGATGAAGTAAAAGCTGTCAGCGGGTCAATGAATAATCAATGCACTGTGTAGGCAGTTTTTAGGAGAAGAAAGAATCGAAGAAATCGTAGAAATCATATTTTTTTCGGAAGTAATCTTTCACAAAATATCATGGTTTTTATATAAGTTACTCTACTTCAATTTTTTATCCGAGAGCAAATGACACATTTGGGACCCCAGTTGGGGGGTGGTTTGGCTCCACTTGATCTATCAGTGCGGGAAGCGGTTCATTAAAATCTTGCTATGGCGTTAAATTGTGCTTAATGTTGGCAGAAAACGCTGTGTTATGTCAAAGGAATTATGATGGTTGTTTGTGTTATTTCTTTTACTTAATAATTACTATTTCTTTCCAAATCAGCATTCAAAGTTTTGTTGATTTTCAGCCTTGAATTAAGCCGTGCAACGCGAGCGTTGGATGGGGTGAACCAAAATTGTCTAAAAAATTCGAGCGTTTTAAAAATACAGTCCAGAGGTTTGGGGCCGTTAAGTGCAGGTACATGAAAGTCTTTCAACGCACAAGAAATGAGTGAAATCTATTTTTCACGCCATATCGACCAGACCGCTAATTTACTGGCAGATACTCTTTAATTCTTTTAAGAATTAAAGAGTTTCTTAAAAGAATTAAAGAGTATCAGTGTGTTTTACATTCTTCTTCGTGTTATCAGTTTCTAAAGTTAGGTCTATCTTTATTTTAAAATTAGAGGGCTATTCTCATTGGCCGGTGTTTTTCCCCGTCGAGATATACTTACCTGCCAGCCTGGGTCTTGAGAAACCTGATTTTGTCTTATTTCCAGGCCTAATATCACAGATCCGCAAACTTGCAGCGTACAAGCCGAACGTCCGAATTCGTGAGTATGTTTTGACCAGCAAAAATGTTACGTTTTAGAGTAACAAGTATCACTTTAAGTTAAGTTCCTAGTGTACTCTTACCAAAGCTGAATCAGTTGAGTGGTTTTCTATTGTTTGTCATCAGTCACGTTAACTTTATTGTAAGTGGTAAAAGTGAATCTGTACCAGATTCCCTTTCCCTTTTCTTGATGTTTATTGTTCATTACTTCTACAAAAAAGTGAATTGTTTCACGCCAGTTTTATCTATAAGAATTGCTTCGAGCTGTTTTTACCTGCTATTTTTTTTAATTTTAAGATATTCTCAACTTGAATCTGAAGTTTGCCGTTTGTCGTAAACGTGACTCTAAAGCTGTCTATTGTTAAATTACTTACCAGCATGACCATTCCAGGGAAAAATTTGAAAAACTGATTTTCAGCGCCTTTCCGGATGGAATGGAAACGTTGTACACACAGTACATGTTATTTGGGTATGGTGTTGGAAATCCAGGACTTGTCAAGGTGTTGTTTACCACAGAACCACATCCTATAAAAATAAGATTGTAATTTTACGCGTAGACTTGCGTTCTCTTAATCAATTAAGAACTTAAGGTTCTCACCCTCAATGTTCTTTTTTCTACGTTCTTTGCTTTTTCAAAAGTTTTAGATGACATAACAAACTAAACGAATTTCCTAAATCCCCACTTTTTTCCCACTGGTTTAAAAATGCAATGTCACAAACTTACAGGATATTACCTGAAATCAAATCTGACTTGAGGTGATTGAGTTTTTGAACACGATAGGTGGATCACGTAAATTGCCAAAAAAAAAACTTAGAGCAGAAAAGTTGCGCGCAGATGTTTTGTTTCTATTTTCTCCATGTCAGCTGATTGGGTGGACAGACAGGAGAAAAATAGGGGCGTATAGTATATTCTGCGCGATAAAAATACATGTGAACCCCCATAAGAGAGCACAAAAAATGCAGACTCAATGGCCGCTTAAGGAGATGTCCGAACACAACTTTTTTCATGGAAGATAAGTTATTGCAAGTGTGTAGTTCCATTTTTGGGAAAGTTCTCCGTATATTCCTATTAGCATAGTACACACTGCCAAAATAGAGATCAGGCAATGCTTGAAGGAACATGAAGTGGTCGCTTACAAGAGGTTAAAACCAATGAAATTCATTAAACCGTAAGACCCAAATAGTGTGGTCGCAGTCGCTTACAGGAGGTGGTCGTTTACTAGGGTACCAGCTGTAAGGCTTTCACTGGGAAAGTTTTGGTGTTTTTGTTAGATGGTCGCTTACGAAAGGCAGTCACTCACATAGGTTGGACTGTACAATATACTCACCTGGATCAGCACTCTGAGCTGAACTGTAACACAGCATCAGCGATAGCACAAATACAAACTTCACCCTCCTGTTTAAGTAAAACGTGATGTTAAAGAGTATTCATAAGGCCGCGGTGGAGGAGGATAAGTAGAATCAATGAGTTTCCCTGTAGCAATTGTTGAATAAAATAATTATTAACTCTTCTTTCCCTTTTTTAATAACTTCGAGGAAAACAATCAGGGGCACCCAACGACGGTTTCCTTCAATATACGTTGAAAAAACTTTTTACTAGGCTATCCAGAGTACTTTTAGATCTCTAGAAATGCATTCTAAGCAGCGTTACAAAATTTTTGTCTGTTCGGTCATCCTAGGGGAACTTAAGTCTTTTCGAAATTACAAAGGCTTCAGTATTTTTTTCCGAAAATTTTAGGCTTAATTTAACGTTTTACGAAAGTAAGAATTTTTCTGATTCCTCTCTCCATCACATTTTAAAATCAGAAAATTTTAGGTTTCGTTTTTCTAAGAAAAATAGTGTAACCTGGGTAGTAAAATAATATAAATTAAACTTCTGAAAATCGTAGGGAATTTATTAGCTTGGAAAATTGTACATGAATGGAACGTTCATCTGGAAATTTTTAGCCTTCCTCAAGCAAAAGAAAGTTTTAAGCGATGTTTGCTTCTCACAAAAGATATTTTACAGAAAACAGTCGTTGGGTGCCCCTGAACAATAGGGAACTTAAGATGGAGACGTTTTCGGGGCGACGGCAACTTCAACCGGACGTGACGTCATGATTTGTGCAAAATTGCGCATGCTCTTGCTCACCACATTACCGTCGTGCTCCCGTCGGCGACGTGAAACTGGTCTGTTTGGCGTTGTGGCGAGAACGTGAGTATTCAACTCTCATTTCAATCAGGTTTGTTGCATTTAGCAACCAGAATTTTGCAGATTATCGTCCTTAAATTATCCTTGTTTTCTATGAGTCACATTTCAAGCTCGATTTCCAAGCTCTGTTAGCTAAACTTACATCTTTATAATGTTTCTATGTTTCGGATGTCACAGAGTCANGCAACTTCAACCGGACGTGACGTCATGATTTGTGCAAAATTGCGCATGCTCTTGCTCACCACATTACCGTCGTGCTCCCGTCGGCGACGTGAAACTGGTCTGTTTGGCGTTGTGGCGAGAACGTGAGTATTCAACTCTCATTTCAATCAGGTTTGTTGCATTTAGCAACCAGAATTTTGCAGATTATCGTCCTTAAATTATCCTTGTTTTCTATGAGTCACATTTCAAGCTCGATTTCCAAGCTCTGTTAGCTAAACTTACATCTTTATAATGTTTCTATGTTTCGGATGTCACAGAGTCAAGATGCAACCTGATCCAATATGGCAAACAGCAAACCGTAACTGAGCTTTACATGGACAAAATTGTCCTACGAGTCAAATGAAAGTATCCGGACAAAAAATATGAACTCCGATATTTTAATTGTGTGTTTTTAGGTCACTTTTTTCGTTAGAGTATCGTATAAATGAAACGTGTGTATTGAAATTTTTTTAAGAATAGTTGGTAATACCACGTACTAACGTGGGAATACTGAAATAAAGTTGTTGTTGTTGCATGCAAGCAATTAAGCATTAATTCTCTTACTTCTTTATGTGAAGCCATATTTTTCCCTTCGGTAGTCTTCCAAGGCGCCGTCCTCCTGCGTTCACTGCGATCTTAATGTTCGAATTTTGGAGAGAAGCGACGGCTACCTCAGTTCCAGGATTGCTCTGCCATTCCGGTCGCCGTCGCCCCAAAAACGTCTCTATCTTAAGTTCCCTAATGCTCTGCGATGGAGTGCTAAAGATATAAATAAGATAAAATTACCGCTTTCAAAAACAGGAGGGAAATGTGGTTATATTATAACTTTAATCAGAATCTGTAAGCCCAAATGGAGAAAAAACACGAGTGACAAAGTCAAGGTTCGCTTTGTTACGTGCTACTTTCGCTTGGTTGGCGGGAAACTAACGCGCGACTGATTTAATTACTAAAGTGCAGTGGCAAATGTACCGGGCAGTGAGCACAGACGCATCGCAATTGCTTGTCGAAACTTATATGCAAATATCCGGCATAGCACACATTCCACCTGGATGAACCATTCCATTTGGTATTCTCTTTCCCCCGCTTTTACAGAAACGAACGAAAATTTCTGAGCCATTTGTGTGGACAACCAGCGCCAGGCTTCCCGCTAACAAGAAAACGGAAAATTTAGTGGCATTTTATGGTTGGTACAACTAAATCCCGTTACTTTTTCTCGTACCAGAAAAAACTACCATTTGAGTTTGACGGAAAATTTTCACCGAGATCTCCGTATTTCCGTATACGCTCTAGCCAACCGCTTTTTTCCTTTTGACTAAGTGGGTAAAAATAATTTTCGAACAATTTTTAAATTTTCGCGTTTTATAGACATCCCTATTCATTCCCTCAAGTCATTTAACGTCTGAAAGGCGGACATTAAATATTTATGAATTTAGATAATTTTCTTTTCAAATGGTCCCCTGGCTACATTTAATGACACCTCTAATTGGCGCGAAGATCACGGCATACGCCATCAGTTGCACTATACAAGAAGTCGCTTTATTCAGTTTGAAAGGAAACTATTGGAATGGAAATAGTAACACAAAAAAGGATTGCTTCGGTCCATGATTATTAACTGATTTTAAAGAAACAAGAAAGGGGCGATGAAAAAAATTACAACCTTTTTAATTGAGTAATGGTATCCCTGGCAACGTGCATTCTTAAAATGACATACAAAAAGGGCCTTCCTAAGGGGATTGGGGAGAGGAGATTTTTGATGGGGGAGGGGGGAGGGGGAGAAGAGAAAGGAAGGCCTGACACAAAACCATTCAGCAAATCGTGTGACACATCCAGAATCTGGATGTGGCAGTGATTGGATAACACACAATACGCCCTGACGTCACCGCCCGCAAGTAAACACGAGCAGAGTGTATTGATTTCATGTGGTAATTTTATGGATAGAGACGCAGAGAGGAATTCAAAGAAACTCTAGAGGGCGCTCTCAAGTTCTTTCCGGGAATAAAAATAAAATTCGAGCAAGAATTGTGTTTTCAAAGCCTCGTAGTTAAAAGGAAAGATGTTCTCGGAGTATGGAAAAGCGTCATATACCAGCTTCTACCTATACTATGTCTGAGTATTGGTTTCACAAGACCAGGACAAAGAAGACGATATCAGTGCTTCAGATATCTAAGTTTTGATTTACAACATCCTGCCGCTAAAAGGGTATTGTTACTGTAAATAAAATTAGAGCGAGGTAGCCATGTATTGAGAATAGCCGACAGCACCAAGGCTTTAGCTTGACTTTAGATTTTCCCCCGGACGATTTTCGGCCTGATCTACAGCAGCTTTTTAGCTGCCAGATTCTCAGGAACCTGCTTATTAATGAGCGCCGCTGTTGTAACTCTGTAAACAAAAGCAGTTTACAGTTTTCCGGGCACACGTTTATTTACAAAGAGAGCGTTGGCGATCTTACATTAGCACAATTCCTAAAACATGTTATAATTCCTCAAAAACGGCAGGTTTTCCATTACAAGTTTTCGAAAACTCCTCATTGGAGGTTTCAGGAAAAGCGAAATCGTAGCAACACAAGCACCGGAGCACCGGAGCTCGGCCAGACTGTATGGTGAGATTTATTTTAGGCTAGCTTTTTGACACGTGAAGCTGACAATCCAATGACCGGAAGTGATTTTGATTGGATGGTATCGAATCATGCTGTGTGGGGGTGGAAGGCTCCAGTAAAAGCATCTGTGTCAGGCGTTTCTCTCCTTCAGCTCTCTCCCTTTTTCGCTTCCATCTTTCCCCTTTTCCCCAGAAACGCCTGATACTCAGGCTAATAACAGTCAGTCCGCTAGAAATAAACATCTGCATCTGTTTCGGGTCACATGTATTGTCGCGTGTTCACTTCCGTTTTAATTGTGCTGGTTTCCGCTGCGTTTTCACCCGTTCTTTTCGAGCATCTCGGTCTTCAGCTTTTCCTTTTTGACAATGCTCGATCTGGTGCAATTTTACCTATGGTTTGATTTCTTTTTTTGTCATTTTATTTGCAATTCATTGTCTTATAATTCTGAGAAAGATTCCGAGAGCTGATTGGCTAACCGAAGTGTATCAATGACGAGTAACGCACCATTTTCAGTTTTTTTCACGCATTGATGACATCTTTTCTGTTCAGCGATGTTCTATAAACATAGTCAGAGTTTTTTAACTTTACATTAATTTACAATGTGATTAAACTTTCATTTGAAATCTTAAAATTCAGTTTTGCTTATGTTGCTATTTGATAATAAAATATATTTCTAAACTTTTTGCATCTGGGACCATTGTTGGTCAAATAGAAATAGTCGCTTTTGCAATGCAGAGCACTCAGCTTAGTTTAAATATTCAAAGGTTTAGAGACTTCTTGTTCTTGCTCTCTTCTCGGGATGGAAAAAGACCAGGCACGAGAGATCGGCGGAAATAAAGCCGAATGCATGAACCCACAAGATGAGTGTACAAAGACGGAAATCTTATGTTATACTGCGCCTAGTTCGGTATTTCAACTTCTCCTTTTCTTTACAGCCAGCCTGTCCGTGTTTTTGCCGGTAAGGCACTGACTCGGATAAAGGCGGATTTCCACTGTCGCATAATTTTTACGTGCGTACGCACTTAAATTTTACGGGCGTAAAGACAGTGTATGAAAGGTCAAGCGTAAACGTAAAAGCTGAACCTCGCTCAACTTTCACGTTTTACGCGTGGCCTTTCATGAGGGTCTCAATGGGGTTAACCGATAGGCGTAAAACGGCCAAAAATTTAGTCGATAGCCGTAAAAATTGAAACATTTTAACCGTTAGCCGTAAATTGGGTGAAAAAGAGTTAACCGTAAAAGAAATTGTCCCATAGATTTGTTACTTTTATGGAAGGTATTTAACTCGCTTATGGTTGCGTTTTTTATTTTCCGGCTACTTTGACTCCGTACGCACGTTAGGCGAAAAGCCTTTTAGGTGTATCTCGGGGAACTAATTTTTCCTATAGCGAAAGAGGGCTTCTCACTGGGAATTAATATTTGCGATTTTCAGAAGGTCGTGCCTTCGAAACACTAGTGAAACAACACGCAGAGCTGTTTGTAAAACACGTTGCCGATAAACAATATTTTCCTGTTTTTCTCTGACGCTACGGTAGACATTGCCATGCCTAGTCCCTGCATGTACGGCGTCTTCCCACGCAATCTCTGTCAAGGCATTTCGGTGGCGAACTCGCTCTGACCACGTGACCCGAAACGCATTAGCCGCGCGGAATAATGAGGTCTACGGACAAGGCAACAACAGGCAGTCGTTTTGTACAGTCCTTCGCTATGATTAAAAACACTGGACACGGGAATTTTGTTATTGGCCGTTTTCACAGGACAGCTAGAAAGGGATTATCCAGACTCGCCTGTGTACAGTCGCCCCCTCCTCCACAGCGTTAGACACCCCTTCTCCGATTTTTTCTGCGGGGAGGTTGCGGCTGTACACAGGCTCAGTCTGTAACGGATAATCCATCTTCCGTACTTCAAAATTGACGGATAAAGTCAGGGGGGTTGTTCATTTCAAAATTAAAACTATTCCATTTTCAAATTGAGACGTGTTACCTATCTGACGCGAATCATCAAACTGATAACCCGTCTCAAACGAATAAGCCGTCTCTAGTGTGGAATGTCGCGCCCCGGCCTTGAGTTGGGCGTTCGCGTGTCTGCTCACTATTGGCATTTCTATGTGTAAAATGATATTAGAAGTGGAATACTTTATAAAAGTATATTGATCTATCAAATGTGAAAATTTTTCAATAGAATAGCTTATTTTATCCCGAGATGATCCGAAGGCCTTTATTTTGCTTTAAAGATACAAAAAATACAGGTTAATTAATATTTAACTTTTTGAAACAAAAGAAATTAATTTTTAACTTTTTTGTTAACCGTAACTGCAAAAAATTAACCGATAGCCGTAAAAGAGCCAAAATTTTAGCCGATAACCGTAAAAGACACCACCCCATTGAGACCCTCTTTCATACATTACCTCTATGCCATTCACGCGCGTAAATTTTACGTGCGTTCGCACGCAGAAATTACGCGACAGTCTCAACCCTTAACTCAGTACAACATTCAAAAACAGAGAATAAAATAAATAGAAGCCGAGGATATAGAATTGAACAACTACATGTACATATTCGCACTTTCCGGAGAAGTTCGCGCGCGATCGATTCCTCTGTATATTTGCTCGTGTAGGATATTTACGCGGGCTAGCGAGCAGTACTGAAGAACACGGCATTGACACTACAATCAGGTTGAGGTCTACTGTTTATAAGTAACATAACTCGATATAACTTACGTTTTTCCCTTTAATTTTTTTGCATTTCTTTTTATATAAAGGCTATTTGCCTATTGTACTTTGCTTTTAAAGTTTAGCATAAACCATTGGCCTTAAACTGTACTACAATCATGAGCTCTGATCAACTTTTACCGGCAGCAACTCTTCCTTTCTTCTCAGTCTTATAATTAATGTCCGACGGACACTCATGAAATAAAAAAAAGGAAAAAAACAAACAAACAAACAAACAAACAAAGAAAAAGTAAAGAAAATGGAAAATAGTTTTTTAAGGCTCAAATACCTGAAAGATCATACAGCATTAGGAATGTTGATCCTGAGTTTTAGCCGTAGGGAAAGCTTGAAACTGAAGCAAAAATTCTGTCTTATCAACAGGAACTTTAAAACGTTTCCAGCTGCTGTTTATAACAACTTTGAAAGCTAAAAGCGTTTGACTGAAACGAGCATTAAGTAAAGCGTCAAGTAAATTTGGAAATTGTAGGAAATTCACCATTGAAATGGATCGATAATTCCTCAGCAGGTTTTTACAGCGGTATAGACTGAAGCTATTAATTATTGTTGTATCCCTTTTGAAAAGGCAAAAATATAAAATAACGTTTTGAAAAAAAAGAAAATACCATTTTACCCTTTGTAGAAAAGCATGAAATTTTACCAAAAGATTTCATGCAGATAAATTTGGCGTAATTTATGCATGCATTTTAAGAAAAATAAAAATTTATGTATATTTTTGCAATAATATTGTGTTTTTTGAAGGAAAAAACTAATAAAAGCGGTTTCCTCTGACATCGCAGAGACCGACAATATGCCTCAAATAATGAACGAAGCATAATTTACTATAAATTTATTTTTATAGCGCCACCAGCTTCGATTCAGATTAATTTAAAAACTTTATCGTCAATTTGTGGTTCAACTCCCAATATTTACTTAATTCTAACGCATTGATGGGCTCCTGGTGAGACGCAAGAATTGATGATGACCAGGATGTATTCAAACTTATTCAGGGGCAGCGGGCGAGGTGAAAGTAGTTTATCAAATTTTTACACTGGACCCATATTCATAAAAAATGACGCCTCTTCCGGTACTACTAGGAGCTGATCTAAGGCCAGTTGCGTAGATATAACAAATGCACAGTTACGGTCTCAACTTATGCAGTTGCGAAAAAAAAAAGCCTGAAAAAATCGGGGGCTTACCCGGATTAACCCTGACTGCGATACCTAGGCAGGGCTCTAACCAATTTGCGTCGGCAAGCCACGTAACTGGGAGCTGATCATTAAATTTGTTCGTATTATACCCGGGAAAGATGAAGATGAAATGACAAATACATGAATTTCCTATATTAGAACCCCGGAATGAGGAAAAAAAATGCAAGATTGTTCCTGTTTAAGACGCAACGTATGCCCACGAAAAGCTCTGCACCAGTATCGTAGAGGTCATGGTTCGAATTGCAGCAAACGAAAGTATCTAAAACGTCTACCATCCTCGTAAAAGCTATTCCAGTGATACTTTTTTGAACGAAACAAAAGAATTACCACAATTAATCAAACCACAATTACCAAATTGCCTATTTGTAGAGAGTGACATGCATGTTTATTTGTTGCTGCTGCCGGAAGAGTTTCTGAACTTGCTTGATTTACTGATACTCAACAATTTAATTCAATGTTAATTCAGGCACAAAGAAAAATAACAACAACAACAACAACAAATCCAAGACTCGAAGAGGTATTTCAGTTAAATATCAAGTGTAACAGTTGTGTTGGTGTCAGCAGCAAAAAGCGCTATTGTAAGACTGGAGAACACTGAGTGCAGAGGATGAGAATAAACTGCGTCAGGATTAACTCAGTCGGTAGAAAAAAGTTTGACGGCAGAGCGGGAGACCGTTTGGGTTCGATTCCTGGGGCCGGACCAGTACCAAGGGTCTTAAAAAAGGTCATGCCTTTGTCCTAGCTGCAAACGACTAGACCTACGCTTGCCCTCGGATGAACTCGTATAAAATGCAGTCCCGTTTCCAGTGAGTAGGAGACGCAAAAATAGTGTCCCCTACCAAGTATACTTTCGTGCTAAATACATTGACACTGAAATAAAGTGACTGTATTTTTTTTTTCAATTCACCCCTCTCAGTCATTATGTTCTCTGGACATCATCTTGCTTTCACCTAATCTGGATATAAATCGAGAGTAGCCAATTTTGTCAGTTTCTCTATATTTGATTTCAATTAAAAGCTCTAACGTAAATTAAATTGCGTATCAGTCCTTTCTGAGTAATACATCCAGAATCGCATATCAAACAAGCTTTTAGATCCGCACTGGGGAAATGACCCATCTCCTCCTGTCAAAAGTCAAATGAGAGATCCCATTGGCGGCAGGGCACGCAATACCTTCCGGGTTATCCATCCGTCCTTTTTTCCTTTTTTTCTCGATGGAGAAAGCTCACATGCCATGCACAGGCGAGAAAATCCCCGTGTATTAAAGACCCTTACCTTTTACCCTCGCCTCAGCAGTAAAGAGTCTTTGATACGCGGAGATTTTTCCCGTTCATTCACCCGACGGCTATGCCATGCTGATGAGCCCCAATAAGAGCGAAACAGCTGTCCGTGGTTGCCACTGCCAGGCTAATATGGCTGCGCACATGCGTGAGTTACTGGTTAGGCCGTGGGTTGGTGTATGTGTGCCCCCTGCTTTAAGTTTGTATTACAAAAGATATGCAAAAGTAAGGTTTACATGAAGCATTACCCAAACGTCATTTTAAGGAATATTACCGGTATGGTATTTTCCGCAATGGTCTACTTGGAGCCTCCATATGTGCTGTACCCTTGAGTCAACCCATTCCCATAAAGAATTATTTTTAGAACAGGCTTTCCCGCGAAATTAATGTGTTTTCGAGGACGTCCGCATATTTCTGTTGTGAAAAAATAGCGACGAAAGAGGGAAATTGGCCGACAAGTTTACTCCTTGTTCCATCACCGTAGCTCCTGCCTCTGTTCCTTCCCTTACAACAGAGGAAAGCTAGTTTCGAGTTAATATAAATAATATGTAATCTGGCTTAAAAATATTGCTATACCGTAAACTGCCGCCTATAAGC